>JBBPBX010026096.1:0-29191 GCA_038048925.1 Garcialebias charrua
GGAGTCGACGAGGGACAAGCCCCCAGAAACCATCTTGGCTACAGCAAACTGGTTGGTCCACTTAAGTTGTTTACTTGGTGGGGTAGCTTCAGTTTGCTTTGGACTGCTCTGACTGACGAAGCCCTCTGGAGTGAGGGTGAAACGTTTCTACTAAAAAGAAATTGTCCAGATGAACTGATTGAGAATGAGCGGATTTGATACCTGGACTATTGAGAATGAACTTTCTGGTCTTGAACCACTTTGGACATGTCTGCCTGCCTGGGAGGAGTCGACGAGGGACAAGCCCCCAGAAACCATCTTGGCTACAGCAAACTGGTTGGTCCACTTAAGTTGTTTACTTGGTGGGGTAGCTTCAGTTTGCTTTGGACTGCTCTGACTGACGAAGCCCTCTGGAGTGAGGGTGAAACGTTTCTACTAAAAAGAAATTGTCCAGATGAACTGATTGAGAATGAGCGGATACATCCTATATGCTTTTCACTGCCTTATGCATCGCAAAGAAAACCATACTCGTAAATTGGAAAAATAAAAATAATCTTAGCATTAATCAGTATAAAAATCTTCTGTTAGATCATATTAGTCTTGAAACAGCATCTGCCGACACATTGGATCAATCTATTTGGCATTCTTTGATCGGCTCCGTTACGTAGTGAGGGTGGGGGGTCTGGGATGTGGCCTTGTGGGGCATTGGGGCTGGAGGGGGGGAGGTTGGGGTTTGGGGCGCCGGGGGGTTGGGGCTGCTTGGGCGGGGAGGACCTTGTCTTCGACCTGGGGAGGACCGGGGGGGTTCTGGGGGATATCTGCTAGGGACGGCATGCGGGCCCTCGGGTGGTCGGTGGCGGCGGTCATGGGTCGCCGGTCGGTGACCCGGCTGTGCTGGGGTGGTTTCGGGGCGGGTGCCGGGGGCTTGGGACTCTGGGGGCGTGTCGTCCCCGGGCTTGGGCCTGGTGGGGGTCGGGGGTCTTGGGCTCTGGCGGGCGGGTCGCCGGGCTATGGGCTGGCTGGCGCTCTGGTGCCCGGCTCTGGCCGGGGGCTCTCGGCTCGCTGGTGGGTTGGGGGTTCATATGCTGGGGGGTGGGTGTCTGGGGGCGTGACTGGTGGCCAATGGGAGGGGGCGGGCAAACCCAGCCTGGGTGTCTAATGTGTTATGTGTTCTGAAAGTTGTTAATATGAAGGGTGGGTGTAGTATTTCTTCTGGGGTGGGGATTAAGTGGATGTCCTTGATGATGGTCTTGGACTATGCTTGGCCGGTGTGCGGGCCCTGGTTGGGGCCTGTTCTTGGTGCTTCCTGGCTCTGTCGGCGGTTGGGCGGGCGCTCTTGGCCGTGTCGTCCATGTGGGATTTTGTGTCTTCTTGGACGGCGGGCTGACTGCGGTTCGCAGGGGTCGTGGCGGCCCTGGTGGGTGTGGGCTGTTGGTTCTGCTGTTGGCGGCCCTCGGGGCCGTGTCCCTCTCTGGTCTTGGCTCAATGGCCTGGCGGTCGGAGAGGTGTTTCTTTCCTCGCTCCTTGGGTGGACCTTGGCGAACTGGGGGGGGGTACGCAGGGTCAGCGGGGGAGCTGACTCGCTGTGGGAGCATTGTTCCTGCAGATATTTTCTCCCCATCCCTCACCACGCACCTCCGCCCTCTTCATCTTAAATTAATACATGTAGGGAATTTGAGTCTCGGGTGTGCTGCAATGGTTTACATCTCTGTTGTTCAAAGCACCTGGGACTCAATTTTATATACACTTTAGACATTCATTCATAAACATCTTCGTTAAAGTCACATACCATATGTCATAACAGTGTGTGTGTGTGTTGTTATTGAGCATGTTTATGCTTTGCAGAGTTTTATTGTATCTGTGGCAACTTTTTATTAAAGCATACTGAAGTACACAGTTCTGAGAGTGTGTTTTCATTGTGCCGACCTTTTTCCCGAGTCCTGCACATTATAAAATAAAATATCTTAAGACACCATACCATACCATACCAACTTTATTTATAGAGCACTTTATGCACCCAACAGGACCAAAGTGCTGTATACACAATCACAAAATACAATACAATCATAAAATGGAAGGGACTAAAAACAGTACTAAAATAATAAATTATGAATACAATAAAACAATAAAACAAAGTTAAAACATCTCAGATTGTATCAAAAGCCAAAGAAAAAAGATGGGTTTTAAGAAGAGACTTAAAAACAGCAAGTGAAGAGGCCTGTCTTATGTCTAATGGGAGGTCATTCCAGAGCTTAGGAGCTACCACAGAGAAAGCACGGTCCCCTCTAAGCTTGCGCTTTGTCCTCGGTACCCTCAGAAGCAACTGGTCAGCTGACCTGAGCGAACGAGAGGGTGTGTAGTAATGCAGCAGCTCTGACAGGTATGGAGGGGCATGGCCATTTAGAGCTTTAAAAGTAAATAAAAGTATTTTAAAATGAATCCTGTAACGCACCGGTAACCAGTGCAAAGATGCCAAAACAGGGGAAATGTGATCAAATTTTCGTGTACCTGTTAAGAGTCGTGCAGCTGCATTTTGAACCCTCTGAAGCTGGGAAGTACACAGATCACTAATACCAACATAAAGTGAATTACAGTAATCCAGCCGTGTGGTCACAAATGCATGGATTGCTGTTTCAAAGTGCTGTCTAGGAAGGATGGCTTTTACTTTGGCTAGCTGCCTCAAATGAAAAAAGCTGGATTTTACAACTGCTTTAATCTGAGACTCCAGCCTAAGACCAGCATCCAGCTTGACCCCTAGATTTGTAACAACTGGCCGGACATACTGAGCCAAGGAGCAATCGGACAGAGAGTCTTCAGTCGAATTGCCAAAAATCACCACCTCTGTTTTGTCTTCGTTAAGTTTTAAGAAGTTTAGGGCCATCCAGGCCTTCAAATCTTCCAAACATAGGAACAGAGACCGAAGAGAGGCTGAGTCTGCTTTCTTTAAAGGTACGTAGATCTGTGTGTCATCTGCATAACAATGAAAAGCAATCCCGTATTTCCTAAAAACAGAACCAAGCGGAAGGATGTACAACAAAAATAAAAGAGGGCCCAAAACTGAGCCCTGCGGAACACCACATGAGAGTGGAGCAGAGGAGGACCTATGTCCATCAAGACAGACACAAAAAGTACGCTTGGTCAGATAAGATTTAAACCAATCTAAGGCTATATGACCAATGCCCACCCACTGTTCCAAACGTGTGATTAAAATGTTGTGATCCACTGTGTCAAACGCAGCTGATAGATCCAACAACAACATATAGGGAATGGAGTGAGCACTATGGCTATGGGTGGCGGGATGGAATCAATCTCGCCCCCATGCCTATGCTCACTCAACATTATGCATATAGACAATAAGGGCCTAGGTTAGAGTTGGAGTGGAGGGGAAACTGGTACAATGCTAGCCTTTGCTCCTTCTCTTTCCTTTTTAAGTACACTTTACAACAACACTCACCAACAGTACATTTGGGGACAGTGGTTGGCTGGCGGACATTCTGGGGGTGGGCCGTCAGGGGTTGTGCTGGGGCGTGGGGGGGTTCGGGGCCTGCGGGTTCGCCGTGGGCGGGGCTGGCAGTGCGCTCCCCCTGGGGCTGCTTGGGCTCGGGTGTCCTGTCCTGTCGGCAGGGCGCGGGGTGGGCCGGATCTTGGATGTCTGCTGCTCTCCACCCCAGAATGAATGGGCCTACCTCCTGGGTTTGGATGTGGGCTGCCCCATGTAGGGAGCAGGTACATGTCTTGGACCTAGGGGGTATAGAGTGTGCATCGGGATTATGAATGGAGCGTGTCATTATTGTTTGTCTTTCTGTGACTGAGGGTGAGGATGAGGGTGGGTCTGAATGAGTGTGTCTGTGTATGAATGTTTAAGTGTCAGGCTGGGACTTGGACTGCCCCCTCTCTGATACTTCTGAGGCTACTTAGTGTCGCGCTCCTGCCACGTGGCCCCCTGGTGGGTGTTCCTCTGCCTGCGGGCGTGCTTGGGGCCCTCACTATCTGGGGCTGGGCGCTTGGGCGTTTGTCGGCTCGGCCTGGTGGCTGCCTGGTGGGGCTCGTGTCCTCTGGTCCTGTCGGGTCTGGGCCTGAGGGATGGGCGTCCCCGGTGCCCGAGCCTCGGTGACCGGCCCTGGGGCTACGTCGGTGCAGCGGGCTCCGGCGGGGGCCTGTGTATTTGTCGCGGTTGACCCCGGGGGGTCATTGTGTGTGGTCGCTGGTGGGGTTCGTCCGGTTCTTCCCCTTGGTCGGATCTGGGGAGTGGACGAGTGGCTCGTCCTGTTCGGGTGGTCCTGGGGACTCTGGGCTCGGGGTCCTTCCTGGGGTCTTGGGCTTTGATCGCCCCTTCGTCTGTCTCGGGCTTTGGGGGACGGGTCTCTGATGCTTCACAGTCGCTACTAAATGTTCATACATACACAGTATATGTATGTATACTGTATATATATTTGTAGGTATGGGTATGTGTATTTATAGAAATCTACTGCAAGGTCATGAATATTATCAGTCTTTATGCATGTATGTTTCGTTGCTGTGTTTTGTCATGTGCTTTGCAGGATTGTGGACGGAGGTTGGGTGTTTGCCTTGTGCTCTTTTTGTGGATAATTGTTGTTTTGTTGTCTTACTTTCTCTTTTCTTTCTTTCTCTCTTTAAAAAAATACATATTGGAGTGAGAGGATGGCTATAAGGTGTGAAGGGAGGCCATCTATAAATGGAAAAAAAATAAAAAAAATAAAAAAATAAAGCTGATTTAACCATTAAAGTACATTTATTAAGAAAACGTTAGACTGAGACACACCTTTGCTATAATTTCGAGCAAACAAACAACTGTTTAGGTACATTTCTTGTTAAATGTCAGAGGATCAAGCTGCGCTCCTCTTTCCTGTTTCTTTTAACAGACATGATAAGCCTCGGCCAGCTGTAGGTGCGCACGCTCACTGACTGACGATATGACGTCATTGTTTTAGCTAAGGTCCTACTCGGAACATAAAATTAGAAAAGATAAATAAATTCACAGACATTTTTTTTGACGACAAAACGAGAAAAATATAGTTGTGTAGGTTTTAAAAAAATGTAATACCTCGTCAGATGACGTTTATTACTTTTTAATACTTTTTAATGGCCTTAATTTGTGTTAATTTCATTTACTACCTTTTAATACCTTTTACAACCCCGCGGATACCCTGACGAATAACACAAGGTTATGCTCTGATTATATTTGAATTAGAACAAAATTAAAGAATAAAGAGAGTCTCTTGTTGACTTAATTTGTCCCTTTGATTCAAACTAATGGAATAAAATAGTGTTAATGTTAGTGCTTTAACAGAGTACCCGAGTAATCGACAGATCGAGTCCTAGGACTTCTATCAAGGCTTTTTTGTCCACCTCGAGTACCCGTAGTGATGTAATCACGTCGCAGTGACGTCATGTCACGTGATAAGCACAGAGCGCAGGCTAGTAGTAGACGCTACAAAATAGATTCCTCTGTGTGGACGGATGGTGTGATGGAGCAGGCCTAGTCTTGTCAAAAAGGTAAAAATCAATCGGTAGTGTGGAAAATTTCACGAAAGATGAATCCTCCGTTTCAACTACCATATGCAAAATCTGCAAAGCTGTGCTGAAGTACAACAACAGCACAACCTCGATGCATAACCATTTGAAAAAGCATCCGCTAATGCTAACTCAGGCACAACAACCCGCAAGCTCCACTCAATGGTCACTTGCCTCGTTTATAAAACACCCAGTTGTATCCAGACAATGGCGGCAGCAAATCAACAATTTACTGGCGAAATTCGTAGTTAAAGACATGAGACCGTTAGCTGCTGTCCATGGAGAAGGTTTCAGAGAGTTGCTACAGTTTTTTTGAACCTGGCTACGATGTTCCTTCTTATAACACTCTGTGGAGCACTATGAAGCACCAGTATGACAACCTCCATGAAAAGATCGCTGACGAAATGAAAGACCAGAGTGTGTCACTAACAACAGATCTATTCTAATATTATTTTCTAATATTGATTCTAATTAAACCTATTTAAATAAATCCTTAATTTAAAGTTATTGTAAAATGTTCAACCTATACATGATATGCTACATTAAAATTGTATTTTATTATTTTGTGTTATTCATTTTACTCCTCCTAGGTGTAGCTGTCCAATGTGAGGAAGAGGAGGATATGTAAAATAGAACTTTTCAATGTACAATCACTATCCAATAAATCATGTCTAATTCATGATCACATTCTGGAGAAGAACTTAGACCTCATGTGCCTCACAGAAACTTGGCATCAACCAAATGTGTACAGTTCTCTGAATGAAGCTTGTCCCTCTGGATACAATTATCTGCAGAGAGCCCACTGCACTGGCGTGGTGGTGGTCTGGCTGTAATCTACCGCAGTAATTTAAAATTGTCACATCTGTCTTCTCATAATTTTTCTTCTTTTGAATGTTTGGCCTTCAACTTCAAAGCCCCACTCCTGATGAACGTTATATTGATTTATAGACCTCCCAAACCGCATGTTTCATTTAACTCAGAAATGCATGACCTCCTCACTTTTTTCTGCACCTCCCCTGTAAAAACTATTTTTCTTGGCGATCTAAATATCCACATGGACAATTCCTCTTCCCCTCTGGCTACAGATTTTAAGTCTCTTTTGGAATCTCTCAACCTCACCCAACATGTGGACGCCCCTACGCACAACAGGGGGCATACTCTGGATTTGGTGATTACAGACACTGTACTCATCAATAACTTGTCTGTATATGACCTGGGTGTCTCAGACCACAGGGTCATCTCCCTGGAAGTGCCTTCAACTTCGCCTGCTTCTAACCCAAAACGACCTATCCAGTTCCGTGACTATAAAAACATTTCCCCTGATGTTTTGTCTGCTGATCTTCACGCCCTGACCGCTGTCAATCACTCATCTGCAGATGACTCTGTGGATTACTACAACCAATCTCTCCAGGAGCTTCTGGACCTACATGCTCCCTTGAAGACAAGACTGGTGTCTTTCTCCCGTTCAGCCCCCTGGTACACTGGTGAGCTGCGCAGGATGAAGGCAACTGGCCGTGCTATTGAGAGACGTGTAAAATCATCTGGTCTCTCGGTACATAAGCAAGCGTACAAAGAACATCAGAAAGCGTACGCCTATTCTCTTAAAGAAGCACGCTCCAAATATTATTCCAACATCATCAACACCTGCCCTGGAAACTCTAAACAGCTCTTCTCCACAATAACTCATCTGCTTAATCCCATTAAACAAACTCATGAGGACTCTGTTCAAAAATGCAACCTGTTCCTCTCATCATTTAAAAACAAAGTTGACACTATCAGATCTCAGCTCCACAACCTCCCTGATCTTAGTGTGCCATCTACCCGTCTGCTTTCTGGGACCCCGAGCAGCTTTGATGAAGTTGTTCAGAGTGAGGTGGAGACCATCCTCAATAGGCATGTAACGGTTGTAATGGGTATACCGAACCGTTTCGGTACACCACATTCGGTTCGGTCCACCTGCGTACCGTTTCGGTTATTTTTTCACTCATTAAACTTTCTTAACAGGGGAATATATGCACCGCGGAACAAAATTTCCTGGGCGCGTTTCAGCACGGAGCTATTTTCGCGTGGCACGCGCAGCATTTAGCCGTTAGCATCTCGTGCGGTCTCCTGTTTTTGAACGTTATAACTTTCTTGTTAAAAGACGAGCGCACGCGCAGCTTGTGTGGACTTTGTTTCATGAAGACTCTGCAACAGCTGAGTGCGTGACGCAGCTCTCTGTGCAGCAGCAACACGTCACGTGAACGCGCTGGAAACTGTCATCCGAACGTGAACGAAGAGCTGTATTAAAACTACTTCATCCGAACATGAACAGCAGCTGTATTAAAACGACTTCATCAGGTCTAAAAAAGCTAAGTCTGGTCCTCTGGACATTCAAAAAATAAAACAAAACAAAGCAAAAAAATGTAGAAACGTTTCGTCTTTCGTCCGAAAGACTTCCTCAGTCTGAGTTGCTGTGTTCAGCTCAGTCTTATAAATAGCACCCTCCCACAGTGGATCAACCAGTTGGCTGATGACAGCCTGAAACCAGCTGCTCACATGATCAAGGAGGGCCATCAGCCTAACAATGGATCATTAGCACCCTGATGGTTGTTTGCTATTCACAGAGGGCTGAGTGATACTAGCAATAACAGCATTGTAAGAGGGAGACAGTTGAACCCGGAGGCCTCCACCCCTGTTTAATGATGGACGGTTTCTTTTCACAAAGATGGCCTCCTTTACTCCTCTCTCAAACCATCGTTCCTCTCTATCAAGGATGTGAACATCTTCATCCTTGAAAGAGTGACCGCTGGCGTGGAGATGAGTGTAGACTGCAGAGTCCTGACCTGATGATGTTGATCTTCTGTGCTGGGCCATCCTTTTGGCCAGTGGCTGTTTAGTTTCCCCGATATAAGACTGATCACAGCCCTCCTGACACTGAACAGCATACACAATATTACTCTGTTTGTGCCGGGGGACTGGATCTTTGGGATGAACCAGTCTTTGCCGTAATGTATTTTGGGGTTTAAAAGCCACTGGGACGTTGTGTTTAGAGAATAAACGTCTCAATGTCTCTGAAACTCCCGCAACATACGGAATGACCACTGGTCTGGGTCTGGGTTCCTTCTTTTCACCTGATGGCTGGCTGGAGTCCTGTTTGGGTTTCTTCTCTGCTTTCAGGAAGGCCCAGTTAGGATATCCACATTTCCCTAGAGCCTGTTTTGTGTGTGATTTCTCCTTCTGTCTGGCTCCTAAGTTAGTGGGGACGCTGTCTGCTCTGTGATACAGAGTCCTGATGACTCCTAACTTGTGCTCCAGAGGGTGATGGGAGTCAAACTGTAAATACTGGTCTGTGTGGGTGGGTTTGCGGTACACATCAGTTTGCAAATTTCCTCTATCAGAAACTGAGACCTCACAGTCCAAGAAAGCCAACCTGCCATTTTTTACATCTTCTCGTGTGAACTTGATATATTTATCCACAGAGTTGATGTGATCAGTGAAATGTTGGACTTCCTGAGATTTAATTTTAACCCTTTAGTTGGCAGCTCAGAACACCACATACAGAACACCATGGACTTTGTGGAGAAGGTGAGGGTGTCATCATGGAGACTGATGAAACAATGGTCTCTTTTGATGTCACATCACTCTTTACGTGCATCCCTGTTGATGAAGCAGTAGAGGTGGTCTGTTTAAGGTTAAAATCAGACACCACTCTGAACAGCAGGACCACACTTTCCACAGAGCAACTGTGTCAACTCTTGAAACTGTGCCTGCAGTCAACCTACTTCACATATGGGGAGCAATATTATAGGCAGAAACATGGGTGTGCTATGGGGTCGCCAGTTTCTCCTATTGTTGCCAACCTGTACATGGAGGAGGTAGAAAAGAAAGCCTTGACTTCCTTTTCAGGGAGACCACCAAGTCATTGGTTCAGGTATGTTGATGACACCTGGGTTAAAATTAAATCTCAGGAAGTCCAACATTTCACTGATCACATCAACTCTGTGGATAAATATATCAAGTTCACACGAGAAGATGTAAAAAATGGCAGGTTGGCTTTCTTGGACTGTGAGGTCTCAGTTTCTGATAGAGGAAATTTGCAAACTGATGTGTACCGCAAACCCACCCACACAGACCAGTATTTACAGTTCGACTCCCATCACCCTCTGGAGCACAAGTTAGGAGTCATCAGGACTCTGTATCACAGAGCAGACAGCGTCCCCACTAACTTAGGAGCCAGACAGAAGGAGAAATCACACACAAAACAGGCTCTAGGGAAATGTGGATATCCTAACTGGGCCTTCCTGAAAGCAGAGAAGAAACCCAAACAGGACTCCAGCCAGCCATCAGGTGAAAAGAAGGAACCCAGACCCAGACCAGTGGTCATTCCGTATGTTGCGGGAGTTTCAGAGACATTGAGACGTTTATTCTCTAAACACAACGTCCCAGTGGCTTTTAAACCCCAAAATACATTACGGCAAAGACTGGTTCATCCCAAAGATCCAGTCCCCCGGCACAAACAGAGTAATATTGTGTATGCTGTTCAGTGTCAGGAGGGCTGTGATCAGTCTTATATCGGGGAAACTAAACAGCCACTGGCCAAAAGGATGGCCCAGCACAGAAGATCAACATCATCAGGTCAGGACTCTGCAGTCTACACTCATCTCCACGCCAGCGGTCACTCTTTCAAGGATGAAGATGTTCACATCCTTGATAGAGAGGAACGATGGTTTGAGAGAGGAGTAAAGGAGGCCATCTTTGTGAAAAGAAACCGTCCATCATTAAACAGGGGTGGAGGCCTCCGGGTTCAACTGTCTCCCTCTTACAATGCTGTTATTGCTAGTATCACTCAGCCCTCTGTGAATAGCAAACAACCATCAGGGTGCTAATGATCCATTGTTAGGCTGATGGCCCTCCTTGATCATGTGAGCAGCTGGTTTCAGGCTGTCATCAGCCAACTGGTTGATCCACTGTGGGAGGGTGCTATTTATAAGACTGAGCTGAACACAGCAACTCAGACTGAGGAAGTCTTTCGGACGAAAGACGAAACGTTTCTACATTTTTTTTGCTTTGTTTTGTTTTATTTTTTGAATGTCCAGAGGACCAGACTTAGCTTTTTTAGATTTTTCTACCTGGATTATTGAGCATGCATCAGAGTACTTCATCAGGTAATAATAAGAGATAAGAGATAAGAGATAAGAGATTTTTTATTAACATTGCACCAGTAAACCAATACAACGTGATCATGTAAACACAGTCATCCAGAGGAGGGGTAGAGAATGTTAAGCTGCAGCAATTCAAAACATATATATTCAAAACATATGTATGTTCGTCAGCGCGGCCATCTCTCATCCATCCTGAATGAGAGCAAAACAGATATGGAAAAAGGAAAAACACAATAGGTATCATTTGTGATATTCAAAAAAAGAATTTATCAAAGATTGCCTGAAGACACTCCATGATAAAGTCCCAAAAACTCTATCAGCAGAAGCACAACCACACGAGACATTGTTGCAGTTTTGACGACATGCAAGGAGATATAGAGTCTGCGAGTAACTTCAGAGAACACAGTTCAGCAGTTGTGCAGCTGGGCGTTATCCGAGGCACACACAGAGATCTCTGGGGGGGGGAGGGCGGGTGAGGTCAGCAGTGACACTCCAGCTCTACGCTCCAGGAGAAAAGTTTCCAAACAGGCCTCTTTTCAAGGACATGTGCAGAAACCAGATTAGATAGTCTCTTTGTTTGTTCCAATTCAGACCACAATGTTCTTTTTCACTGCAGCCTTCCAAGTCCAGACGCTGTTTCAGGGCCAAAATTCCAAATCATATGAGGTTCCGATTCTATGAACCCCCATCCGTGCCCTGATGGAGCCCGGGCGGCTGCAAACGAGTTCCAAAGCGCCCAGCAGGTCCGCGGCAGTCCGCCGCTCCCAACGTGCGATTGAGCTCATACAACAGCTGGGATGAGGAGCTCACGGCTCGGATCAGAGAATCTTGCTGATCAGGGAGTTTCGCCAGCGCGCTGATAGCCGCCGAAGCTCTCCTCAGCTTCAGGTAACAGACAGCTCCGCCGACGCCAAAAAACAGAGCAGCTGCTACCAATAGGCCAATAATCCACAAATCTTCCACGTCTTCGACAGTCAACACGGTCATACACATAGGCTGCCACTGTCCCCATGAGTCCATCATGTATCCAACCGCGTGTGTGTCAGAGGGGCAGACCGCTTCTCCTGGCACGGTCCGCTTCGTGGAAAAAATCTTATCTATTGAAGAAACAGCCCAATTTATTAAATCCATCGCAAATTGGTTCGAGTGAGCACTGAAGAGTCAGACGAGACAAAAAAAGCAAGCAGGGAGGAGGAAAAACTTAGGGAGGGAACGAGCAAAAAGATATGCGACTTGCTTTGTCGAGAGCCGGAAGAAATCAGAGCGGTCCAGAGCAATAACACAAGCTGTATGAGTTTTTAAATCTCGAATCTAAGTCTGAACGTTGTTATATGCGCAGGCTTTAAAGTTACTGAACGTCGCTATGAGACATTCATCACGTCAACACTTCAAAAAGTTCAGCTCTTTATCAAAAAACTAACTGATGTTGTCAACAACAAGCCCTGGACCAGATTAAAGCCCTGCCATGATGATGAAGAGTGAGAGATTCAATTGTTCAAGAGGTATTTTTCACACAGGGATGTGTGCTGAGCCCTCTTCTGTTCACTCTGCTCACATATGATTGTATAGCCACACATCCAGGCTGTCATATTGTTAAGTTTGCAGATGATACAGCTGTGGTGGGATGCATCACAGATAATGATGAATCCAGCTACAGACAGGAGGTGGAACATCTGGAGAGCTGGTGCAAAGAGAACAACCTTCACATGAATGTGAAGAAGACGAAGGAGATGATTGTGGACTTCAGAAGGAACAAACACACCCACACCCCACTGTATATAGGTGGATCTGCGGTGGAGGTGGTCTCCAGCTACAAATACCTGGGTGTACACTTGAATGATAACCTCAGCTGGAGCAACAACACCACCAGCCTGATCAAGAAAGGTCATCAGAGACTCTACTTCCTCAGACGGCTGAGACGAGCCGGTCTGAGAAGCCCAGTCCTCACCTCGTTCTACAGGTGTGCAGTGGAGAGCGTCCTGTGCTCCAGCATCAACGTGTGGCATGGAGGCTGCACAGTTGCAGAGAGAAAAGCTCTGCAGAGAGTGGTGAAGGCTGCACAGAAGTCTGTGGGAGTCAGTCTCCCCACCATCACAGACATTTACACCTCCAGATGCAGAAAAAGAGCCACCTGCATCATGAAAGACCTCACTCACCCAGCACACTCACTCTTTGCACCACTCCCCTCGGGACGGAGGTTGAGGAGCATCAAATGTAGAACCACTAGACTGAGAAACAGCTTCTACCCTGAGGCTGTCAGACTCATGAATAAATAAATAATAAGAATAAACACTGCAAAATGTCACATCATACTGATACTGTACTGATCTGTTTCTTGTTGCTGCGTTCATCTGTGACCATCTGCTCATGTTCGTGCTGCTGTTTATAATGATGTTTTTCTACTACATTAGGGCTTAGTGTATTACTAGCTGATGTGATGTCTCTCTTAGTTAATCCTAGATGTTATTATTGTATTTCTCTTGCATTTGTTGTTGGATGTAACTGGGACCCTGTGTACATAATCTCGTTTTCAACACATGTACTACATGCGGTGCAAATGACAATAAATTCTCTCTGACTCTGACTCTGACTCTGATTTTTCTTTTATTATTATTATCTAAATAATCTTTTTTTTAATCATAATCTTATTAACTTGTTTTTTTTTTATCTCTTTTGTTTTTTATTTCCAGTCTGTGACAGAGGTAAATCCACCTGCAGCTAAGTGATGACTGAACTGAACTCTGAACTGTTCCCACAGTCCCACCTGTCCCACCAAGAAGAAGTTGTGAGTACAGTAATGAGGACAAATACAGCCACACTGCTGCTACTGAACAAAAACTTGATTAGTTAGTTAGATTGTAAACAGTCTGTTGCTGCTTATTGTTCTGGTTCTGACTGTTATTGCATTTATTAAGATTTTTATTATTGTTCATATAGTTTATTTATTGTAGAGTGCTGTTTATTTAAAATATCATCCAAATGGGTCACTTTTATTTATTACTACAATACAATACAAACATATTTTTGGCATGTTTTCAAAATAAACATTTTGTAAATCTTTATTTTGTAAAAAAAATAATAATTTGTACCGAAAATAAACCGAAAATAAACCGAACCGAGCCCTCCTTGTAATTGAACCGAACCGAAATGTGATTTTAGCGTACCGTTACACCCTTAATCCTCAAGAAATTGAAGCCTTCATCCTGCGCCCTGGATCCCTTCCCCTTGTCTCTCATAAAATCCAATCACTCTGCAATAAGCCCATTAATCACACAAATAATAAACAAGTCTCTACAATCTGGTCATGTTCCACTGCCTCTAAAAACTGCCATCATTAGGCCTCTTCTGAAAAAATCTAATTTGGATCCCGACATTTTTTCTAATTACCGCCCAATTTCCCACCTCCCATTTCTGTCCAAAGTGCTGGAGAAAGCAGTTGCTGCTCAGCTGCAGGAACACCTACAGCAACACTCTCTGTATGAGAAGTTCCAGTCTGGATTCAGAGCAGCTCACAGTACTGAGACTGCACTGCTGAGAGTAACAAATATGTCCTCATGGCTGCTGACACTGGTTCTCCCTCCATCCTTGTCCTCCTTGACCTCACTGCAGCCTTCGACACTGTGGACCATAGTATCCTCCTCCACCATCTTCATGTTGTAGTGGACCTACCCAGGATCAAATTAAGGTTTTTGAACTGTCCAGTGATGACCTTTACTGACCTCTCAGTAAAGCAAGACATTTACTACAAAATCATTCATTTAGCTATAATCTGATAACATAGTCACCAAAAAGAGACTATTTCTATCTTTGATTTTAGGCTGATGTGATCAAAAGAATAACTTTTGTCATTTTCATGATGTGTGCTTTTAAGCTGTGTTATTCTGTAAGAGTTAAACTGTGTTCACTGCTGTGTTAAAGGTGAAATCTCGGGTCACATAGACCAGACGGTTTTGTTTAGAACATCAGAAGACAGGTTAATCCGTTGTTTTTCATGAACAAGGCTCCAGCTGCTCTGTCTTTTTCCTAAACAATTTCCCTCTGCTCGGGCTGTAACCTTGGGTCGAGATAAGACGAGTGAACTCTCCTCTCTGATCCTTTTTAAGTTCTAACTGTGCGGAAACGCTTCAGAGTTTCTGGGAGCTTCGAAAGATGATGTGAACTTTCCAAAGAGCTGAATGACCACCAGTCACGCGCTAAGGACTCGTCATCCAGCTGGGACTGATAACATGTTGTTATGGGTCCATTTCCCAGATGGAGACATAAAAAGTTATATTTAATCTATGAATAGCAATGCTCTTATCGTCTGAGAGATGACAAGGACATTTCAGAGAAAACTGCTGTGAAATATTACAAAGCTTTCTGTGTTTGGTTCATGTCCATGCTGGCCTTTTATCTTTTTTTTTTTCAACCAAGCATAAATCTACTTTTAGACATCATTGGCTTGATGGTATTTGTTTAACTGAGCAGCCAGCAATCACTGTCGTATCACTGATATAGTGCGGCTTGGTTCCTGCCTGAACCATGGGGCTGCCAGACAATAATGCAATCATAACGGGGAAGAGAAACGGAGCTCCTATTTCACTGCTGACAATACAGGAACGAACTCTTTATGCTCTTTTCCCTTCGTTCCCTCATCTCAGACACTCCTGAGCTTACATAATAAGACAATTGTAATTCCTCACAATTAGATTTGTAATGGAGTGTGTGTGAGAGACAGACCGAAAACTGGACCTTTCAGTATAAACCATAAGAAAGAATCATTCAAAGCAGAAATATATGTCCTAGTTATTCCTGACGGGAACAGAAACAAGTGCCCGTACTATATTTTTTGTCTGGATGGTGATTTTGCATAGCAAGTTCAGTCTGGAAATAGGAAAACGATGACTAGATTGTCACTTTTCTCCTTATATCATCACGGCAGATAGTGGTTGTAATTTAACATGATAAAAATAGTTATGAGTGGGTTCTGTTCTAAGATTATGAGCATTTTTTTTTTACCTGTTGTCTATAGTGTTTTAAGGGAATTCAGTTCCCTTTCAGTCATGTTCTCTCTGTGCAACATACTTGCTATGGGAATTGCGCCCACGCACAATTACCTGAAGGAATACACTCACGCCTTTACGGATAGGGGCGTCACCTCCGCACCAGAGGCCCCGCCCTCTGGTTACTTAAGCGGCGTGCGCCCCTCCATCTTCCTCTTTTTTGCCCTTCACCTTGCTTAAACCTGAACTACCTCTTCGCGGGACTTCTCTGGTACTTTTATCGCTCATTCGAGGTGAGCTTGCTCCCTACACAGAGCGCACAGAGAATTATTTCCTGCGTACTGCTGGACTAGCAAGCCTAGTCCAGCATTTTTCCACCTAACCCCAAAGTTTTCCCTCCTCTCTCTACAGATTGCTTCGCGACGGCGCTAACTACGCCATAAAAAAAATTTAAAAAAAAGGAGGCTGCCTTGCTACGCCAAGCTAGCGGGCTGGCCAGCGAAAGCAACAAGACGGAGGAGACATCTCAAGAAAGAATAAGGACAATTCTGGAAGGACTCGCTCGCATCGTCTCAGACAGAATGGCTCCGGAGAAGGGAAAGCGGAAAGCGAAACTTCCAAGGAAGACCACCGCGGCGGCGAGACCCACCTCGCGCACCTGCCCAAGTGGCTATGGTTTTTATCTTGCAGCAACGGACATCCACGAGGCCTGTCCAGTCTGCCTGGGAATGCTTCATGCAAAAACTGCGCTGGACGCACTTGATTTTTGCCCACACTGCAGCATCATGATGGATGTGGTGCTACGGCATCGGGTCGACCTTGTCGCCAAAGCCATGGGGACCTCGGCCATATCTGCGGACGCAGACACCACAGAGCCTCTCACCCCCACACCGGAGTTGGAAAGTATGGCTCTATACGATAGCACGCGGGTCGAATGGGGTGACACCCCCGATGCGCTGGCCAACATGGAGGACCTGACTGTCGAATTCGACACCCGGGGTATGATGAACGACGACGAGTTATCCATCTCGGCCTCGGGTGAATTTTCAATGGAGGAGGCGGACGTAGAGGTGGAGGATCAGGGTGACGCACTCACCCAGACCCCCTTACCTGCGTTCCCGGACACGGACTCTTCTATCCCTGCTCTGTTTGAACTGTGCCACAGAGCAACAGACACACTACAAGTGCCTTGGCCTGAACCCCCTCCTCGCCAACTGGCCCCAAATTCTTCAGGAACAAAACCAACTCTCCCCAGCAGGGCTTGCCGGGCCTCGGCATCTCTCCTCGAGAAATGCTACAGGGCTCAGGGACTCGCGGCGTGTGCCATGAACGCTTCCGCGCTGATGCAAGCCTACCTGGCAGAAAAGCTGCAGTAGCTTCAAGTGGCAACGGACAAGCAGGCGGCTGCGGAATTGCTGGAGGAAGCCTGCAGAACAACTGACTTCGTGCTCCGAATGATGGTGATTGCTGCGGTTGCTCAGGGCAGAGGGATGGCGGAAGTGGTCATTGCGACCCGCCATCTCTGGATGACACTGACGGACTTACCCGAGGGACAAAAGGTGCCTTTTCTCCATCACTCGATACAGCCGGAAGGGCTGTTTGGAAAGGCTTTGGAACGGATTCAAACGAAACTGGACCAAAGACGCAAACAGGCAGAGGCTCTCCGGGTGGGCATCCCCCGTAGAAGCTTCGCCCCCCCCAAGAGAAAATGCGGGGGGAAGACCTGCCCAGTCCAGGCACCACTCGACGACGCGTGCCCCACCGCAAAAGCGGCCAGCGTACGAGGAGGAGCCCAGGCAGAGACCCCCGTCGGGCCCTCCTCGTACCGAGCACGCCTGGAGCAAGAACAGGTTTGTCCCTCGCCAAATGTCCAAACACAGGGCCTCTTCGGCGAATCGCGATGACAGACAGGAACGGGCCTGATGAACCAAGCTCACGTTTCCATGGTACACGGTCACCCACCCACGCGGTAACGGGAATGATCCGCCTAAACCTAGACTTTATTTGTAACACAGTACAAAAAGCTGGTTTATTTTCAGCATGTACCAATCATGCCCTCTCTGCTGTGAGTGACTTAAAATCATATATGTCATGTCACGTAAGCACAAATAAAATCATGAAACAGCAATTCTCTGTTTTACTGACTCAAAAAAAAAAAAAAAACACAATCAACACAACTTCTCCCAGCAAAGCAGGTCCCTCTCACCTGCATGCCGTCATAAAGGGAGGGGTTTTTCTCCCCCCCTCCCTCACGGCCCACGGGGTGTTAGAATATTTAATAAACCCTGGTAGACTGCTTCTGTTTCATCTGCGGTGAGCAGACATAGTGGCGTCTGTAAACACCCTCCTTGCCCCTTACAGAGGCAGGTGAGGAGGGTCACGTGTTTAGGCTCTCGCCCCAAAGGCGAGACAGCCAATACACCAAACAGACGTGCACGTGACGTGGCCGTAGCTCAAGGAGCCGAGTCGACAACAACACTCGACGGGGGGGCTGCTTTAGGCGCCCTCACACAGCTTAAAGCTTCACACCTTCATGGAAGCTGTGTTCAGCTGGCTGTAGACAAAAACAAGTCTGAGCGTAATCAGATTCATCTTCCTGTTGCTCGAAGGGAACTGCACTCTTTATCACCAAGACTGAAAGGAACCCCCCCACGCTTTTGTGTGGCGGATGCTCCTTTGTTATTAACGAGAGACACGCAAAATCCATGTAGCAGTCAGGTAGCACGTGATCTGCCTCTACGTGCTGATCCAAAGCCGTCTTTAAAATTAATTTGGGATCCGGTCAGTTTGCCTGGCACCAGAGCTTCATTGAAGTCAAGGGCCAATGGTCTCGGCAACTCCACTAAAAGGACTGCACACTAAAAAAGGTTGGGTTATTTCAACAACCCAACTGCTGAGTTATGAAATTGTTAACTCAATATGGGTTATTCTTATGGGAGTTGGGTTATTTTTATGGGAACTGGGTTGTTTTTGTGCAACCCATCCGCTGGGTTAACCTCTTATTCAAAATTCATCAACACAACATGCATCGCTTGACCCAGCACCAGGGTTATTTTCTATCGCTTGACCCAGCACCTGGGTTATTTTCTGCTTGGAACGTCATCACGTTGACAAGACGTGCTCCTCCTCCACCAAACTGCGCCCGCAACCCCAGTCACTGAGATAGGCTCGATGCTCCTTGAGCTCACACAAGTGCTGGAGAGAAGTTGACTGATCATCTTTAAGGCGAAGCAAATCATTGAAAAAAGGTTTGTGCACATTATATATCTAATTCATGGTGTCTGTGTTGTGTTACATATTAAAGTACATGTAATTCATTTTTATTCTCGATCAAGGCTTGTTAGTTTAGGTAGCTACAACATAGCTAGCCATTTAGCGCTTAAATGATAAGGGCTAAATGGCTATCATTTAAGCTATCAGAAAAGCTTTTCAGCTTTTCTGTTGGCCATTTGTCGAATGAACTTAGTTTATAATGTACATAACTGTATGGTCATGTTTATTTTGAGTTTCCCAGCTAACTAACTGGTTTGTTCTCCGGCAGGCTAATTTGTTAGCTTAGTTAGCTTAGCTTAGCTCGTGTATGCTTGCTAGCGCAAGCTTTGGAGCGTGACGTCACTGGTCCGCGGTGCAACTGCGCACAGCATTGTGGGAAAAGAAATCGCCATTTTTTTAAAACTTATTAAAAGAAGCTCTGTCTCTAGTTTGTTTGTTAGAATCTAAGAAGGTTTGCAATGGTCTAAACATGCTGTGTTATTGGATGTAATGTCCAGTCACACGACCTGAAAGTAGAAAACGTACTTTCAGTTTCTGTTTCCTGCTGGAAGCAGCGTGAGTGTGCTCTGCTCATGTGTCGCGTCGAACCTAAAAGGGAGATGAATGGCCTGGATATCAGCGGTAACATGTCCTGATAGAACTTTCTCCATGTCCCAAAATAACTGCTAGTTTGTTCCTGACATGCTGGTGAGTGTATAAATTCGTTTATTATTTGTTTCAGATAAATGGACAGCTTTGTCATCAACACGTTGACAAAGTGGCAGCTGACAGACTTTGTAGAAAGATTTAAAGGTAAGAAATATATTTTTGTTATATTAAAATATATTTTTGACATCCACAGCATGTCATGTCTGCATTGCTACTCATAGTGATTATTTGGGAGTTGACTGCATTCTTTTTTAATTTATGTCTTCTGACAACTTCACATAAATCTCAAACAATATCTTTATAGAGAAATATGCTAATAAAACTTCAAATTTGTCACTTTAGAGTGCCTGCAGTGGAGCGAGGCCTGTGAAGTTTAAGCATGTGGCACTGTTAACCTTGATCAGTGCTCAGTCCTTCTTCCACCTGCTCTAAATTGTGCTAAATAGCTGCTTAAAAATCACATTTCTTGATTAAAACAAATGTTATATTAAGTTGTATATTTTTATTAAAAGGATTAAACCAAGAAATTTTACCATTTTTATTAAAAGGTAATTTTGGTAGGGGAGCATTTTGCAGCTAATTAGATTAATTGGCAACAAAGCAGTAAGGGTTGTGTATAAAAAACATTTGAGAGTTTTTTATTTAATACCCAGCTGTATAGCAACAGTACATGGCATAGACCTGGGTTATAGACTAGAACAAAAATAGCCTAGACATTTTCAGTTAATTAATAATCATTTAAATATTGCAAATATGATTCTTAGTTTAATATTTGTGATTTTTTTTCCTTGAATGAAGCAGCATAGTTGTAAGTGCTTCATTTTATTTTGTTGTGTGATAGTGTCTGTTTGTTTTTGTTTTATCTATTTTTGTTTTTCAGAGGAGGGGATTGATGAGGAGAGTTTTCTTCTTTTAGATGAGGCTACCATCAACCATTTGATCCCAAGAGCTGGACCTAGGCTGAAGTTCCTCAAAAGATTTAGAGGTCTTGTACGTAATTAGTCAGTGCAGCTGTGAGAAGCTCAGTTCTATTCTATTATTTCTATGTACGAGTATGGGAATATGGCATATACTTGCTTTAAGTGCAAAAGGCGTATTAACCAACTATTCCAAGCAGCATCAACTGTTTATCAGAGTCAGAGAGAGAGAGAGAGTCAGAGAGTCTTTATTGTCATTTGCACCGCATGTAGTACATGTGATGAAAACGAAATTATGTACACGGGGTCCCAGTTACATCCAACAACAACTACAAGAGAAACAACAAATGCAAGAGAAAAACAGTAATAACATTCTAGGATTAACTAAGAGAAGCATCAGCTAGTAATACTCTAAGCCCTAATGTAGTAGAAAAACATCGTTATAAACAGCAGCACGAACATGAGTCATTATGAGCAGATGGTCACAGGTGAAACGCAGCAACAAGAAACAGATCAGCATCAACATGATGTGATATTTTGCAGTGTTTATTCTTGTTATTTATTTATTCATGAGTCTGACAGCCTCAGGGTAGAAGCTGTTCCTCAGTCTAGTGGTTCTACATTTGATGCTCCTCAACCTCCGTCCTGAGGGGAGTGGGGCAAAGAGCGAGTGTGCTGGGTGAGTGAGATCCTTCATGATGCAGGTGGCTCTTTTCCTGCACCTGGAGGTGTAAACGTCCGCGATGGTGGGGAGTCTGACTCCAACAGACTTCTGTGCAGCCTTCACCACTCTCTGTAGAGCTTTCCTCTCTTCAACTGTGCAGCCTCCATGCCACACATTGATGCTGGAGCACAGGACGCTCTCCACTGCACACCTGTAGAACGAGGTGAGAACTGGGCTGCTCAGACCAGCACGTCTCAGCCGTCTGAGGAAGTAGAGTCTCTGATGACCTTTCTTGATCAGGCTGGTGGTGTTGTTGCTCCAGCTGAGGTTATCATTCATGTGTACACCCAAGTATTTGTAGCTGGAGACCACTTCCACTGCAGACCCACCCATTTTCAGTGGGGCGTGGGTGTGTTTGTTCCTCCTGAAGTCCACAATCATCTCCTTTGTCTTCTTCACATTCATGTGAAGGTTATTCTCTTTGCACCAGCTCTCCAGGTGCTCCACCTCCTGTCTGTAGCTGGACTCATCATTGTTTGTGATGCAGCCCACCACAGCTGTATCATCTGCAAACTTAACAATATGACAGCCTGGAAGTGTGGCTGTACAATCATATGTGAGCAGAGTGAACAGAAGGGGGCTCAGCACACATCCTTGAGGAGAGCCAGTGCTGAGGGTTATGGTGGAGGAGGAGAAGTTGTGGATCTTCACGGACTGTGGTCTGTCTGTTAAGAAGTCTAGTACCCAGTTACAAATAGAGGGGCTTAGTCCAAGTGTAGATAGTTTGTCTATCAGAGTTTGGGGGATCATGGTGTTGAAGGCAGATGTGAAGTCCACAAAGAGCAGACGCACGTATGAGTCCTTCTGATCCAGGTGGGTGAGAGCAGTGTGGACCACGGAAGAAATGGCGTCCTCTGTTGATCGGTTCTCACGGTATGCGTATTGATGAGGGTCCACGTTGGTGTTCACGGTTTTCTTTATGTGGGACATGACCAGTTTCTCAAAACATTTAGCGACCACCGGGGTGAGAGCCACCGGTCTATAGTCATTCAGACCAGTCACTGTGGAGCTCTTTGGAACTGGGATGATGGTGGCAGTCTTCAGGCAGGTGGGAACTGACTCCAGTGAAAGTGAGGTGGTGAAGATGTCAGCCAGCACCTCACAGAGCTGGTCTGCACATTCCTTCAGAACTTTCCCTGGGATGTTGTCTGGTCCAGTTGCTTTATGGGGATTAATCTTTCTGAGACTGCCTCTCACTTCTGCTGCGGTCACTCTGAGATGCTCTTCATCTGGTGATGAGGTGAGTCTGGTGCTAGCTGGTCTATTTGGATCATCAAAACGTGCATAAAACTTGTTGAGGGCATCAGGCAGAGATGGGTCCCTGGGGCATTGTTTGTTTTTGCCTTTGTAATCTGTTATGCATTTAATACCTTTCCACATGCTCCGTGGGTCTTGTGAGGTGTTATTATAATAACCTGGATTTTCTGTGTAGGTTGAACCACCTGTTGTTGCGCCTGTTACCCCACCTACAAGCTCTGATGTCATATCAACTGCCACACCTCCAGCCCTCACCGAGGAACAAGCATCCGCAGCTGTGGTACCAGTGAATCAGCTGATAAGGACATCATTCCACAGTTTGTAAGTTCATTGCATGTGGGTTTACTTTTTCTAAAATATTGTTGTCATTAAGCACAACTTACTTACCTGCAGGTGACCAAAGCATAATCTGCTGACGCAAGCTTTTGCAAGTGCACAGTAATAAAAGTTGCCCAGCAAATATATAAAATAGTTAAATGGACTTGGCTGTTCTTATAAAAGAAATAAGTCAACAATAGAACTGCAATTAGCTTTTTTTATTGGTTCCAGCCAACTTACCAAATCAAAACTTTGAACACAAGTTTCGGGTAATATAAATCGGTAATCATAAGTATTTGTCATATAGTATTTGTATAGAAACTATACATTTAAACTAGTTTTCACTATTTCTGTGTAACTGTTTTTTGTGTTACAGTCCTTCATCAGAGACCAAAAAGGCCCTGGCATCGGATTTGGTTCAGTCATTTCCCAGTTTGAAAGACGACTCGAGCTCTGGAAGAGTGAGTGTTTTTAGTAAAAAGTCTTTGAGATTTATTTGGGGTGTCATGATTGTCAACCAGATTCTAATTTGATTTTTAAGCTCGTTTGATTTTTTTGTTTTCTCCTTGTTCAGTGTTTTCATTGGTCCTTTAAAAAGTGGAATTTGAGTTACTATGTGTTTTTTTTTAAATAGTTTTCTTGTGTTCTTCAAATCTGGAATGAATTAAAAACAAGAAAAACATTGTTTTCATTTAAATATACCCTGGAACAGAGGAATGTCGTCTTGTCCCATCATGCATCACGTTCTTCAACTGCTAAAACAGCTAAAAATGAACAAATAACAAGAATTTAAGCTGTGCAAAACTATTCAGTCTTTCTGTTTTTTATATTCTTTGCAGGTTATATTCTAATTGCGTCCATGTGGATGTAATAATTGTTAATCATGTGTGTTTGGTGGGAATAATAATTATTTTCCCATCATGAAGTTTCTCAGAATCACCTGTAGGTGTCGCCAAAAGAACCAAAACCACAGATACTAAATAGAATCACAGGAATACCATTCCACACCATATTAATTAGGGCTAGGTAGGTATCATGGCCAATTCTAAATTCAGTTTTGAATCACAAGGTTCTGAATCGATTAATCACAATTTGATTCAATTTGAATTCTGCTCTTAAATAATGAAAACGATTCAACTTTGTTGTAAAATGCAATATCACTTTATTTTTTTCTCTTCACCATAAACAACAGGTTTTCAGAGCAAATTTGTAAATTAAACAGTTTAATCTTGAAACAAGACTGTCACAAGTTTCAAAGGTTTTAAATTATAAAGGATTTGATGGTAACAGTGTTGTTGGATGCATTAATTTTTAAGAAATTAATAATTTTCTTGAAAAATAGGAAGTGATGGGAATGAGGTTGCAGGAGCAGAGGTGTGTTAATAAAAGTATACTTCTGCCCACTTTTGAGCGTATGAAAACTGTATATTTGTAACGTTTCAGTTAGCTTCTGTCATGTTCAATAAACTTATTAAAACTTACTATACCTTAGTAAAACAAATAATAAAACTAAAACATTTCATCACTGTTTATTTCATTAAGACATTTCTTGAAGTATAAAAATAATATTTGTAACAAAACTAAAACATTTTGTTAGAATGTCGTTTTTCACACATTTATACAGGCCTGGGAGAAGTGTTTCAGTCAGATGTTTACATACCATTGTTTGGTTCAAGCGCCACACCAAATCTTTGCAAACAAAGTTCTTTGTTATCTTTAAGCAATCCAGGAGTGACACAATACAGAAATGCACACACAAAAAGCAATGTGGAACAATTGGTCTCATGTCCTGTGAATAGATTTTCCCAAATTTAAATGAAATCAATCCAAGATCAATTAAATCAATTTCTTTTATTTTTTTAACCCAGCCCTTATATTGATACCTGTGTCTTCTTCATACAGATGCTGTTGGGGAACTTGCTCTGAGGCAGCTGCCAGCCTTGCTTCCTCCAACCGCTTACAAAGTTGGCCGTGGCCGTGGTGCAAAAATGGTTCGCCACACCATTAAAGAATGCAGCTTGGCCTTCATCGATCATAAGCCTGTAAGTCCTACAGTACATCTAATTGGGAAACCTAACCTTTATCTGAAAACTATCATTTGGTCCTTTCTTACACTCACTTACTCTTATGTATTCTTTCTCTTTTTTTTAGCCTGGAACAAATATGGTGGAGTACCTCCATGAGGCTATGGTATCCAGACCTTACCTCTACGTTCTGACACTGGGAAATGATGATCAGCATACATCTCAGACCTTTGTCATCACTGCTGGACAGGCTTTCGAGCACGATACTCTGCTTCAGGCCATTGATGTCTGCTTCAAGGCCTTCTTTATCTTGGACATTAAATACCCAAAGGAATGTGAACATGTGTGGGAACTTCTGCAGTGTGTGGTCTATGAAGTGCCAGGAGGGGAGTCCAAACTGGTAAAGTTTCTTCAAACTAGAATATTTGCATGCCAAGAGAACTAAGAACCTCAAGGACAATTTGACATTAGACCTGTTAAATGTTGAGTTGTTAAGCATTGTTTTAATGACACTAATTTGAAGTGTTACATTACTGTTTTAATTTCAATAATTTGAACTTTTTCAATAATTAGTTTTTACATTGTTGACATCAAGTTTTAATAAATTACAAGGCAGCACCTTGTAAAAATCCCAGTATTGTTTACGTGTTTATTGCATCATGTGCTTTGCATGACCACATCTAGGATTATGTTGTAAGAGATTTGCTCCTGAACTGAGTATAGAAATGGGTAGTCTAGCAATTTATTTTCTGAAACATTGTACTGTGTTATAACTAATCTGTCATTTCGGTTAATTTGACCAAGCATTAGGATAGTTAACTGAACAAATGTGGTAAAATAACACACAATTTTAATTAGTTTGACTTAACAATGTAGTTGAAACAACCCAGAATTTTTATTAATTTGACCCAGTATATGGGCAGATTAAATAACAAATAATGTAGTTGAAACAACCCAGAATTTTAATTAATTTGACCCAGTATATGGGCAGATTAAATAACAAATAATGTAGTTGAAACAACCCAGAATTTTAATTAATTTGACCCAGCATATGGGTAGAATATATAACACATATGTGTGGTTGAAACAACCCAGAATTTTAATTAATTTGACCCAGCATATGGGTAGAATATATAACACATATGTGTGGTTGAAACAACCCAGAATTTTAATTAATTTGACCCAGCATATGGGTAGAATATATAACACATATGTGTGGTTGAAACTGCCCAAATTTGCAGTTAATTTGACCCAGCATTTGGGTAGAATATTTTAACTCAACCGTTGGGTTATAATGGATCAACCCAACATGCTGGGTCAAATTAACTACTGCTGGGCTGGTCCTATAATAACCCAGCAGCTGGGTTTAATATAACCCATATTGGGTTATTTTTAGCCCAACTGTTTTTAGTGTGTGGAGTAAGGAGGTCTGCTCGCCTACGTGGACTGCAGCCCCATAATTTGGAGGAGGATAAGAATAATTATCCTCCAAAACTGTCTAATGGAGATGACAGGTTGTACCCGTCCTCAATTATCCCTGAGCAGGACAACTCAGGGACAAGCTGCCTCCTCCCAAACCTGGTGGACAACCAGGGGCTGTTGGCTTCTGGTTCACCAGAGGAGGCGCTGCGGCTACCTAGGCCAAAAACTGCCAAAAGTCTCAGCTTGTCAGCTGAAAGAAATAGGCTGATGGCGGCAGGCCTGCCGAAAAACGTGGTATTAACCATACAGAATGCTCGTGCAGGGTGAACACAATCTTTATACGCTCAAAAATGGCGTATCTTCGAGGCCTGGTGCTCAGAAAGAAATATTATTTCTTATGCATGCAACCTGGTCCAAATCCTGACCTTCCTTCAGGATATCTTGGAGAAGGGTCGTTCTCATTCAACGATTAAAATCTTCCTTTCAGCTATTTCTGCTCGTCATGAAGGCTGGGGAAACAGGACAGCACGTCTTGACGTCCTGAATAATCTTATTATTATCACAAGATTTATGAAGGGTGTTCTTCGATCTAAACCACCCAGAAGGATCCTGACTCCTGGTTGGGACCTCGGTTTGGTCTTGGGAGCTCTATGCGACCCCACATTCGAGCCATTGAGTGATACTACGATATATCTACTATCTTATAAAACGGCCTTACTCCTGGCACTTTGCTCGGCGAAGCGCGTGGGTGACCTCCACGCATTATCTGTACATCCAATGTGTACCAGATTAGCTCCAGACGGGTCAAAGGTCACACTGACGCCTAATCCCGCATACACCCACAAGGTCTGGACCCTGAACTATAGGAGTCTAGACTTTGATCTCTCCTCTTTTCCACCTGCCTCTGTCCTGAACCAGGATCAGGAAAGGCTACAGGCTCTCTGCCCAGTGAGGGCTTTACACACCTACATGCAAAGAACAGCCGAATGGAGAAGAACAAACCAACTGTTTATCTGCTTTGAAGCACCTGCTACCGGGAGAGCCCTATCAAAACAATGCCTCTCACACTGGGTGACTGAGGCCATTAAGAGGGCCTACAGTAGTAAAGGTCAGCAGGCACCCTCTGGAGTGCACGCCCACTCCACTAGGGGCCTTGCCACTTCCTGGTCATTGTTCAAGGGTGTACCAGTTGCAGACATCTGCGCTGCTGCGAATTGGAGCTCCTTGAATACTTTTGCAAGGCATTACAATTTGGATGTTACTGCAAGGGATGTCACTCAGGCTGTTCTTTCTAACATTCAGTAGAAAGTAGCCTTGGGATGCCTACTGATCAGAGGCAGACGTTCACTCTAGCATGCATTTTACTGAGCATTTCAAGGGCGTGAATGGATTACGTTCCCATAGCAAGTATGTTGCACCGAGAGAACATGACTGAAAGGGAACTGAAAGTTATGCACCATAACTCATGTTCCCTGAAGGAAGGGAACGAGGTGCAACATAACTGGCCCTTTTCAATGCTGAAAGCTCGGTGAAGTGCACTTTTCAAGAGGAAGATGGAGGGGCGCACGCCGCTTAAGTAACCAGAGGGCGGGGCCTCTGGCGCGGCGGTGACTCCCCTAGCCGTAAAGGCGTGAGTGTATTCCTTCAGGTAATCGCGCGGGGGCGCAATTCCCATAGCAAGTATGTTGCACCTTGTTCCCTTCCTTCAGGGAACATGAGTTATGGTGCATAACTTTCAGTTTCCAGGTATAGAGTTCAATAAATGAACTGTGCAGTTTTAATGCATTTGCACAAATGCTCTACATAAATCAGAGAAAGAAGTCCAGCTTGACCACCAACGTTTTAAGTTTTGACCTTTTTATTATTGCATAGAAATACTTAACACTCATTTGGGATTTCTTCAGATATTCACAAGTCATAGGTGCGAAGATATGTGGTGGTATGTATCCTATAATTAATTTAACCTTTATTTATACACTGATGCATGCTCAATAATCCAGGTAGAAAAATCCAAAAAAAGTTAAGTCTGGTTTTGAATGTTCAGAGGACCAGACTTAACTTTTTTGGACTTTAGTTATACAGGCTAATCTCAGAGTCACGAGGACTCATTTTCAAGCGAGACCTGTGAAAATAAAAGCTGCAGTAGGTATTCATTCATTCATTCAACCTTTATTTATACAGGCTAGCCTCGTTGAGTCACGGGGACTCATTTACAAGAGGGACCTGTAAGGTCCCTCTTGTAGGTAGCTGTAAGACCTGGGGTACTTCCACCAGGACTATCCAGATAAGTTTGCTAGTATAATCATGTAAATCAGAAGTCAAAGGAAAGGATTATAAAACTGTGTTTATATAAGTTGCCATAAAAGTTTAGAAAAAAAATATTTTTTCAATCTCCTTGGGATTTTTTCCTGCTTAGACTAGCCGTTACTTCATCCGCTTGGTTAGAATTACAGGTGTCCCTAATAGTTCACAGTTTGACTTTCGCAAATGCACTTTTCTGCAAGTTTTCAATGTAAGATTATACACGACACACGATTGGCTAATTGATGGAAGGGGACCAAACAGAGCATTATACTGAGGGGCAAGCTAGCCATCGGGAGCACTGGGACATTTCCTGGTGGCCTGGTCCGCTCAGTGATTGCTGAGTGGCTCCCTTGTTGTGTGTCTCTGCTCTGCTGTGATAGGGGGCAGGGTGGGGTCTGTCTTTCTCCATCGCTACTGACCATCGGGAGTACCGGGAAATGTCCCGGTGCTTCTGATGGCCAGTCTGCCCCTGGGCACCGATTTGCTCAGTAGCCATAGTATCAGTCTATCTGCTACCTTTCACTGTGCTCTTTTAGAGCATTTAGAGAGTTTAGAACATTGTTAAGAACATTGCAAGAGTGCAAGAGTGTAGGAAGGGTTAGTACATGCATCAGGGAACTTCACCACTTGTATCAGGGTACTTCACCACTTGCTTTTGCCGAGG
>JBBPBX010026097.1:0-12790 GCA_038048925.1 Garcialebias charrua
CCCACATCCATCACTCAGGTGTTCCCACTCACACCTGTTCCCCACATCCATCACTCAGGTGTTCCCACTCACACCTGTTCCCCACATCCATCACTCAGGTGTTCCCACTCACACCTGTTCCCCACATCCATCACTCAGGTGTTCCCACTCACACCTGTTCCCCACATCCATCACTCAGGTGTTCCCACTCACACCTGTTCCCCACATCCATCACTCAGGTGTTCCCACTCACACCTGTTCCCCACATCCATCACTCAGGTGTTCCCACTCACACCTGTTCCCCACATCCATCACTCAGGTGTTCCCACTCACACCTGTTCCCCACATCCATCACTCAGGTGTTCCCACTCACACCTGTTCCCCACATCCATCACTCAGGTGTTCCCACTCACACCTGTTCCCCACATCCATCACTCAGGTGTTCCCACTCACACCTGTTCCCCACATCCATCACTCAGGTGTTCCCACTCACACCTGTTCCCCACATCCATCACTCAGGTGTTCCCACTCACACCTGTTCCCCACATCCATCACTCAGGTGTTCCCACTCACACCTGTTCCCCACATCCATCACTCAGGTGTTCCCACTCACACCTGTTCCCCACATCCATCACTCAGGTGTTCCCACTCACACCTGTTCCCCACATCCATCACTCAGGTGTTCCCACTCACACCTGTTCCCCACATCCATCACTCAGGTGTTCCCACTCACACCTGTTCCCCACATCCATCACTCAGGTGTTCCCACTCACACCTGTTCCCCACATCCATCACTCAGGTGTTCCCACTCACACCTGTTCCCCACATCCATCACTCAGGTGTTCCCACTCACACCTGTTCCCCACATCCATCACTCAGGTGTTCCCACTCACACCTGTTCCCCACATCCATCACTCAGGTGTTCCCACTCACACCTGTTCCCCACATCCATCACTCAGGTGTTCCCACTCACACCTGTTCCCCACATCCATCACTCAGGTGTTCCCACTCACACCTGTTCCCCACATCCATCACTCAGGTGTTCCCACTCACACCTGTTCCCCACATCCATCACTCAGGTGTTCCCACTCACACCTGTTCCCCACATCCATCACTCAGGTGTTCCCACTCACACCTGTTCCCCACATCCATCACTCAGGTGTTCCCACTCACACCTGTTCCCCACATCCATCACTCAGGTGTTCCCACTCACACCTGTTCCCCACATCCATCACTCAGGTGTTCCCACTCACACCTGTTCCCCACATCCATCACTCAGGTGTTCCCACTCACACCTGTTCCCCACATCCATCACTCAGGTGTTCCCACTCACACCTGTTCCCCACATCCATCACTCAGGTGTTCCCACTCACACCTGTTCCCCACATCCATCACTCAGGTGTTCCCACTCACACCTGTTCCCCACATCCATCACTCAGGTGTTCCCACTCACACCTGTTCCCCACATCCATCACTCAGGTGTTCCCACTCACACCTGTTCCCCACATCCATCACTCAGGTGTTCCCACTCACACCTGTTCCCCACATCCATCACTCAGGTGTTCCCACTCACACCTGTTCCCCACATCCATCACTCAGGTGTTCCCACTCACACCTGTTCCCCACATCCATCACTCAGGTGTTCCCACTCACACCTGTTCCCCACATCCATCACTCAGGTGTTCCCACTCACACCTGTTCCCCACATCCATCACTCAGGTGTTCCCACTCACACCTGTTCCCCACATCCATCACTCAGGTGTTCCCACTCACACCTGTTCCCCACATCCATCACTCAGGTGTTCCCACTCACACCTGTTCCCCACATCCATCACTCAGGTGTTCCCACTCACCCTCTGTCTTCATGTAATCGTCTCTTCTTGGCTCCCTCTTGTGTGTTTTGTAAGAATTGCTGCCTTGTCGGTCTTTGTTTTGTTGATTTAATAAATAATAAATCATTTTAATTTTACTTGAGATCCTCCAGTCTGTCTCCACCTGGACCAAACTCATTCAAACTTTTAAAAATTTGTTTCAGATTCTTTAATTTCAATTGTAGTGAATGAAAAGTGATTTATTCTCTCTTTTCTTCAACGTTCCTGCACAGCGACTCACGCAGAACAACTAACTCTCTTCATTTAGAAATAAAACAAGAGTGTTAAATTAACATGAAATAAAAAGGCAGATGACATTTGAGTTTAAAATGTAAAATACATTTAATACATAATACAGTACAGTACATTTAAATAAACCTGGCTCTAAGTACAATGTAACACAACGACTGATTTATTTCTGAGCAACAAATACATTGAGTCAGTTGTGTTCATGAAATGTAATGTTGTGTATAAACTACACATTAATACATTTAGTCTGTTCAGCTGAACACGTCTATCACACGTGAACCCGTGCAGAAAAACATGACAAACATATTTCCTTTGGGAAACTTTTTATCCCTGCATGAACAGAAAACTTAAAAAATAATTTAAATAATATATATAATATTTAAAATCTTTGTCTTTTAACACTTTCGTTCAGAGAAAAAGTAGAAAATCAGAGGTTTGAAGATGTTTTACATGAAGTTGAAGTGAAGAAGATGTTTCATTCACTCTGAATGAGTCACTGAACTCACAACAAGTTGAATTTAAACTTCACACAGAACTTGTTGTTCACTTTTACTGTAGTTCAATTAACACATGAAGGAGAGGGGGGAGGGATTGGATGGATGGATGATGATGGATAGATGGATTGATGGATGGATGGATGGATGGATGAAAGATGGATGGATGGATGGATGGAGGATGGATGGATGGATGGATGAAAGATAGATGGATGGAGGATGGATGGATGATGGAGGGAGGGAGGAATGGATGGATGGATGGATAATAGATGGATGGATGGATGGCTGGATGGCTGGAAGGATGAATGGATGGATGATGGATGATAGATGATGAAAGGATGGATGATGAATCAATGGATAAATGGATTGAGGAATGGAGGGATGAGTGATGAATGGATGGAGGGATAAAGGATGGATGGATGATGGACACTTACCTTTGAGTGTCAGACAGGCCTCCTCTCTTCCTGTTTTTAAATCTCTTTTAAAAACACACTTTTATTCCTTGAATTTTTAACACGTGATCTTATCTTTTATGGCATTTTAACTCACATGCAGTGAGACTGGTATATGTATTTTTATTTTTATATGCTGCTTTTGTTTTGTTTTTTATCGTTTTAGTTCACTTGTCTTTTGTGTTACTGTCCAGCACTTTGGTTAACCCTGTGGTTTTTAAAATGTGCTATATAAATAAAGTTGATGATGATGATGATGGATGGATGGATGGATGGATGGATGGATGGATGGAAGATGTATGAATGGATAGAAGGATGAATGGATGGATGGTTTGAGGAATGGAGGGATGAATGATGAATGGATAATAATAATAATAATAATTAATTCAATTTATAACGCACTTTTCATTAGTGAAAATCTCAAAGTGCTACACATATATTGAATGCTACACACATTCATAAACCGGTGGCAGCAGACTACCATGCAAGGTGCTTTCCAGTCCTACCGGGAGCAACTCTGGGTTAAGTGTCTTGCCCAAGGACACAACAACACATGGTGTGAGGAACCAGGATTCAAACCGCCAACCTTACAATCGGGGGACGACTGCCATTACCACTACGCCACGGCCGCCCGGATGGAGGGATGAAGGATGGATGGATGATGCATGGATGGAGGGATGAATAAAGAATGGATGGAGGGATAAATGATGGATGGATGGATGGATGAATGGTGAATGGATGGAGGGATAAATGATGGATGGATGGATAAATGATGGATGGATGGATGGATGGATGGAAGATGGATGAATGGATAGAAGGATGAATGGATGGATGGTTTGAGGAATGGAGGGATAAATGATGGATGGATGGATGAATGGTGAATGGATGGAGGGATACATGATGGATGGATGGATCTGTGGAACCTTACGTTCTCCAGTTTCTTTCAGAACTTTAAAGACAGTGAACGCACCACCACGTTCCTGGGCAGGTATTTAACCTTACAAACTTTAAAGACAATGAACTCACCACCACATTCCTGGGCAGGTATTTAACCTTACGAACTTTAAAGACAGTGAACGCACCACCACGTTTCTGGGCAGGTATTTAACCTTACGAATTTAAAGACAGTGAACGCACCACCACGTTCCTGGGCAGGTATTTAACCTTACGAACTTTAAAGACAATGAACGCACCACCACATTCCTGGGCAGGTATTTAACCTTACGAACTTTAAAGACAGTGAACGCACCACCACGTTTCTGGGCAGGTATTTAACCTTACGAATTTAAAGACAGTGAACGCACCACCACGTTCCTGGGCAGGTATTTAACCTTACGAACTTTAAAGACAGTGAACGCACCACCACATTCCTGGGCAGGTATTTAACCTTACGAACTTTAAAGACAGTGAACGCACCACCACGTTCCTGGGCAGGTATTTAACCTTACGAACTTTAAAGACAGTGAACGCACCACCATGTGCCTGGGCAGGTATTTAACTTTACGAACTTTAAAGACAGTGAACGCACCACCACGTTCCTGGGCAGGTATTTAACCGTACGAACTTTAAAGACAGTGAACGCACCACCACGTGCCTGGGCAGGTATTTAAGTTTACGAACTTTAAAAACCAGCACATCAGACAAAACTCTGCCCAGTCAATATATAGTTACAATAATTGTAGGCTACTGTTTGAACGTGATCACACATCAGTACACGTCAAGGTCATTTAACAATACAGTATGTGGCAAAATGCAACAATCCAACAAAAATCTTCCCAGAGTTCCCAGTTAAATCAAAATGAAAACCACCCATTTGGCAGCGAAACCTTCCAATCTGTCCACACTGGGAGGGACGTGTGCAAATGGAAGAGCGTGGGCGTGACAGCACTAACAAAAAAATGTATTTAGCAATGAGTCACGTCATCACTTGGATTTGAACCAGCACGTTTTGTATCCAATAAAAACAAAGATGTCAACAAATAAACTGGACACTGATCTGGTGCTGCAGTGATATTTACACAGCTGTGGTCTTGAAATAAAATCCAGGGTCTTCAATGTCCGAGACCAGACCATTAAAAAGTGGTATTGAGACCGGTCTCGAGTGCTTGTCCCACCAACAACACTGTCCGACCAACAACACTGTCCCACCAACAACCCTGTTCCACCAACAACACTGTCCCACCAACAACACTGTCCCACCAACAACACTGTCCCACCAACAACACTGTCCCACCAACAACACTGTCCCACCAACAACACTGTCCCACCAACAACACTGTCCGACCAACAACACTGTCCCACCAACAACACTGTCCCACCAACAACACTGTCCCACCAACAACACTGTCCCACCAACAACACTGTCCCACCAACAACACTGTCCCACCAACAACACTGTCCCACCAACAACACTGTCCCACCAACAACACTGTCCCACCAACAACACTGTCCCACCAACAACACTGTCCGACCAACAACACTGTCCCACCAACAACACTGTCCCACCAACAACACTGTCCCACCAACAACACTGTCCCACCAACAACACTGTCCCACCAACAACACTGTCCCACCAACAACACTGTCCCACCAACAACACTGTCCCACCAACAACACTGTCCCACCAACAACACTGTCCCACCAACAACACTGTCCCACCAACAACACTGTCCCACCAACAACACTGTCCCACCAACAACACTGTCCCACCAACAACACTGTCCCACCAACAACACTGTCCCACCAACAACACTGTCCCACCAACAACACTGTCCCACCAACAACACTGTCCCACCAACAACACTGTCCCACCAACAACACTGTCCCACCAACAACACTGTCCCACCAACAACACTGTCCCACCAACAACACTGTCCCACCAACAACACTGTCCCACCAACAACACTGTCCCACCAACAACACTGTCCCACCAACAACACTGTCCCACCAACAACACTGTCCCACCAACAACACTGTCCCACCAACAACACTGTCCCACCAACAACACTGTCCCACCAACAACACTGTCCCACCAACAACACTGTCCCACCAACAACACTGTCCCACCAACAACACTGTCCCACCAACAACACTGTCCCACCAACAACACTGTCCCACCAACAACACTGTCCCACCAACAACACTGTCCCACCAACAACACTGTCCCACCAACAACACTGTCCCACCAACAACACTGTCCCACCAACAACACTGTCCCACCAACAACACTGTCCGACCAACAACACTGTCCCACCAACAACACTGTCCCACCAACAACACTGTCCCACCAACAACACTGTCCCACCAACAACACTGTCCCACCAACAACACTGTCCCACCAACAACACTGTCCCACCAACAACACTGTCCCACCAACAACACTGTCCCACCAACAACACTGTCCCACCAACAACACTGTCCCACCAACAACACTGTCCGACCAACAACACTGTCCCACCAACAACACTGTCCCACCAACAACACTGTCCCACCAACAACACTGTCCCACCAACAACACTGTCCCACCAACAACACTGTCCCACCAACAACACTGTCCCACCAACAACACTGTCCCACCAACAACACTGTCCCACCAACAACACTGTCCCACCAACAACACTGTCCCACCAACAACACTTTCCGACCAACAACACTGTCTCACCAACAACACTGTCCCACCAACAACACTGTCCGACCGACTCGTGGACTTTCAGCAGATCAGATGTTTCCCACCAACAACACTGTCACACCAACAACACTGTCCCACCAACAACACTGTGGCTGTGTCTCAATTCAGGGGCTGCGTCCTCATGAGGACCCAGGTATGCCGACCTTGAAGTGGGTGGGGCGTTCTCTTGAAGTGGGTGGGGCGGTCTCTTGAAGTGGGTGGGAAGTTCTTGTGTGCGCGCTTTGTGTGTGTGGAAAGAGAAGGGACGCCACTAAAATATATTAGTTAGATGAATACATGTATATATATTAGTGTTTCTGAGTTTAATGTTTGTTAAGAACTGATTACAAATCAGCTTATAGGGGGCGATCTGTTAAAACCCAGAGTGGACCTATAAAGAGCCAGTTGTCAAGTAGCTCAATTGGTTAATCAACCTGTGGTTGGCGCAGAGATACTTTTCTCGAAGCTGGTTCGAATCTCACTCGGTACGGTTAAAACTTATTTTACGTTTGTCTTTTATTGGATAAAAAAATGAGGACTGAGATTAAAAGGAAGGAGTTTGTGAAACTCCTTCTTTTTTTTTATCCAATAAAAGACAAACGTAAAATAAGTTTTAACCGTACCGAGTGAGATTCGAACCAGCTTCGAGAAAAGCATCTCTGCACCAATCGCAGGTTGATTTACCAACTGAGCTACTGGACAACTTGCATTTCGTAGGTCCACTCTGGGTTTTAAAAGATTGCCCCTCAGAAAATCCTTGCTACGCACGTGTAAAATAATCTGATTTGTAATCAGTTCTTCAAAAACAGTAAACTCAGAAACACTAATATACTGTATATTCAGCTAACACATTTTTTTTGTCGTTTCTGTAGTAAATTTTAATGAGATATATTCGAGCTGAGGTTGTTTGAGATGACTAAATAAAGGTTGAATGAATATTCGCGCTGAGGTTGTTGTCAGAACGAGCTGATGACTCAACAACACGCAGCAGCCCCGACCCTGCACGCAGAAAGTCCCCCCCCGCGAAATCTCTGCTAGGCCGCATTCCTCGGCCGCATGAGGAGGAGTCTTCGAATTGGGACAGTCCTCCGCGCGGGGCAATGACGTATGCGGCCGACAAATGCGCACTCATGAGGATGCAGCCCCTGAATTGAGACACAGCCTGTCCCACCAACAACACTGTCCGACCAACAACACTGTCCCACCAACAACACTGTCCCACCAACAACACTGTCCCACCAACAACACTGTCCCACCAACAACACTGTCCCACCAACAACACTGTCCCACCAACAACACTGTCCCACCAACAACACTGTCCCACCAACAACACTGTCCCACCAACAACACTGTCCCACCAACAACACTGTCCCACCAACAACACTGTCCCACCAACAACACTGTCCCACCAACAACACTGTCCCACCAACAACACTGTCCCACCAACAACACTGTCCCACCAACAACACTGTCCCACCAACAACACTGTCCCACCAACAACACTGTCCCACCAACAACACTGTCCCACCAACAACACTGTCCCACCAACAACACTGTCCCACCAACAACACTGTCCCACCAACAACACTGTCCCACCAACAACACTGTCCCACCAACAACACTGTCCCACCAACAACACTGTCCCACCAACAACACTGTCCCACCAACAACACTGTCCCACCAACAACACTGTCCCACCAACAACACTGTCCCACCAACAACACTGTCCCACCAACAACACTGTCCCACCAACAACACTGTCCCACCAACAACACTGTCCCACCAACAACACTGTCCCACCAACAACACTGTCCCACCAACAACACTGTCCCACCAACAACACTGTCCCACCAACAACACTGTCCCACCAACAACACTGTCCCACCAACAACACTGTCCCACCAACAACACTGTCCCACCAACAACACTGTCCCACCAACAACACTGTCCCACCAACAACACTGTCCCACCAACAACACTGTCCCACCAACAACACTGTCCCACCAACAACACTGTCCCACCAACAACACTGTCCCACCAACAACACTGTCCCACCAACAACACTGTCCCACCAACAACACTGTCCCACCAACAACACTGTCCCACCAACAACACTGTCCCACCAACAACACTGTCCCACCAACAACACTGTCCCACCAACAACACTGTCCCACCAACAACACTGTCCCACCAACAACACTGTCCCACCAACAACACTGTCCGACCAACAACACTGTCCCACCAACAACACTGTCCCACCAACAACACTGTCCCACCAACAACACTGTCCGACCAACAACACTGTCCGACCAACAACACTGTCCCACCAACAACACTGTCCCACCAACAACACTGTCCCACCAACAACACTGTCCCACCAACAACACTGTCCCACCAACAACACTGTCCCACCAACAACACTGTCCCACCAACAACACTGTCCCACCAACAACACTGTCCCACCAACAACACTGTCCCACCAACAACACTGTCCGACCAACAACACTGTCCCACCAACAACACTGTCCCACCAACAACACTGTCCCACCAACAACACTGTCCGACCAACAACACTGTCCCACCAACAACACTGTCCGACCAACAACACTGTCCCACCAACAACACTGTCCCACCAACAACACTGTCCCACCAACAACACTGTCCCACCAACAACACTGTCCCACCAACAACACTGTCCCACCAACAACACTGTCCCACCAACAACACTGTCCCACCAACAACACTGTCCCACCAACAACACTGTCCCACCAACAACACTGTCCCACCAACAACACTGTCCCACCAACAACACTGTCACACCAACAACACTGTCCCACCAACAACACTGTGGCTGTGTCTCAATTCAGGGGCTGCGTCCTCATGAGGACCCAGGTATGCCGACCTTGAAGTGGGTGGGGCGTTCTCTTGAAGTGGGTGGGGCGGTCTCTTGAAGTGGGTGGGAAGTTCTTGTGTGTGCGCTTTGTGTGTGTGGAAAGAGAAGGGACGCCACTAAAATATATTATTTATCTGAATACATGTATATATATTAGTGTTTCTGAGTTTAATGTTTGTTAAGAACTGATTACAAATCAGCTTATAGGGGGCGATCTGTTAAAACCCAGAGTGGACCTATAAAGAGCCAGTTGTCAAGTAGCTCAATTGGTTAATCAACCTGTGGTTGGCGCAGAGATACTTTTCTCGAAGCTGGTTCGAATCTCACTCGGTACGGTTAAAACTTATTTTACGTTTGTCTTTTATTGGATAAAAAAATGAGGACTGAGATTAAAAGGAAGGAGTTTGTGAAACTCCTTCTTTTTTTTTATCCAATAAAAGACAAACGTAAAATAAGTTTTAACCGTACCGAGTGAGATTCGAACCAGCTTCGAGAAAAGCACATCTGCACCAATCGCAGGTTGATTTACCAACTGAGCTACTGGACAACTTACATTTCGTAGGTCCACTCTTAGTTTTAAAAGATTGCCCCTCAGAAAATCCTTGTTACGCACGTGTAAAATAATCTGATTTGTAATCAGTTCTTCAAAAACAGTAAACTCAGAAACACTAATATACTGTATATTCAGCTCACACATTTTTTTTGTCGTTTCTGTAGTAAAATTTTAATGAGATATATTCGAGCTGAGGTTGTTTGAGATGACTAAATAAAGGTTGAATGAATATTCGCGCTGAGGTTGTTGTTAGAACGAGCTGATGACTCAACAACACGCAGCAGCTCCGACCCTGCACGCAGAAAGTCCCCCCCCCCCGCGAAATCTCTGCTGGCGCTATGAATTCTGGGATAGCCTCCGTCTTGAAGGTTTCACGGATGCATCCTTCGATTTCGGCAGGAAGTAGGCCGCATTCCTCGGCCGCATGAGGAGGAGTCTTCGAATTGGGACAGTCCTCCGCGCGGGGCAATGACGTATGCGGCCGACAAATGCGCACTCATGAGGATGCAGCCCCTGAATTGAGACACAGCCTGTCCCACCAACAACACTGTCCGACCAACAACACTGTCCGACCAACAACACTGTCCCACCAACAACACTGTCCCACCAACAACACTGTCCCACCAACAACACTGTCCCACCAACAACACTGTCCCACCAACAACACTGTCCCACCAACAACACTGTCCCACCAACAACACTGTCCCACCAACAACACTGTCCCACCAACAACACTGTCCCACCAACAACACTGTCCCACCAACAACACTGTCCCACCAACAACACTGTCCCACCAACAACACTGTCCCACCAACAACACTGTCCCACCAACAACACTGTCCCACCAACAACACTGTCCCACCAACAACACTGTCCCACCAACAACACTGTCCCACCAACAACACTGTCCCACCAACAACACTGTCCCACCAACAACACTGTCCCACCAACAACACTGTCCCACCAACAACACTGTCCCACCAACAACACTGTCCCACCAACAACACTGTCCCACCAAAAACATTGTCCCACCAACAACACTGTCCGACCAACAACACTAGCTATGTTTACATGGACATAAGTAATCGGATCAAACGGCTGATCGGATCAAAAGTGCGTCATGTAAACACCCTGGTCGGGTTATTTTTTGTGTATTCGGCGTGATCCGGCCTAATTTGTGATCAGATCGAAACGGGTGGTTTACGCCGATCCGTTACCCGTTCGGTGCTCATGTAAACACATGTTCTGTTCCTTTTATCGGACTGTGGGAAACTGTCCTGACTGCGCATGTGCGCTGCGCGCACCCCCATCCCTCCCTCCTCTCCCCCCCCTCGTGTTTCCTTCTCCGCCTGGTGAGTGGGTAGATGCTAACGCTAACGCATGGGGAAGCAAAACTGGTCGGTGAGCGATGCAACATTTGTAATAGAAACGTTAAAATAGCTCAAAACTATCGAACACCTTGACCTAAAGTGTAGGAACATGGAGTTATTTAAACAAACATGAAAAGCTGGAAGAAGCCGGAGATCGCTGGAAGAGCTTAAAGCTAAGTGCTACGAAGCTAAAAACAAAAACGGGACAAGTGGCTACGACCCCACCACTTTTTCATTTTACGTGTTGGTGGATGAACTGATGAGAGCTCGGCCACTTCCAACACAGCAGGCAGCGGTGTGGATCTAGGTGATGAGGAGGAGAGGAATCTGAGGAGAGGAAGCTAACCAGGAGCAAAGCATCCTTTGTGGTAAGTTAGACTCTTCAAAACACATTAACCCTCTGTACTGTATTACTTGAGTACTGTAATTAGAAACAACAAATATGTAAAAATTTAATTATAATAAGAAATAAGAGTAGCTGTAGGGCTTGCATAGAACTACAGTATACTGTATTGTACATTATAACACTACTCCAACTAACCACATAATTAACCTAACACATTTCAACATATCAGGAGTCCAGTTAAACTTTATTTTGTTTGTTTTTCAGATGATGAGTCCAGCTTTGAGGAGGCAGCTGGCAGCAGCACACAACAGACAGTGGCAGGTGATGGTGGCAGGTGATGGTGGCAGAAGATGCAAGAGTCCCACATCTTCTACTGAGGAATCCCAAGAAGTTCACACATGTGCTTTAGAACAACTCAAAACTGATTTGAAAATGTTTCAATTCTCCACAACCATGTTTCTTTGTCCCCTGACAGATCTGTAAATGTATTTTTTTACACAGACATTAGGATTGATAGTTTATGGTACAATTAAGATGTCCTAATACAGTCAGATGGTTTAAGAAGGACTCTGAGTTTCTGCATGACATAAAAACACATTTGCTGCTCTATCAGGATACAGAAACATACATTTTGGAAGTAAAATCGATTATTTTGTCACCAATTTTGTTGTCCGAAATCACATGCATACATCGAAATTGTGAAAGTATGCGATGAGTTGATAAAGAAGTTACTGAATTACAGGTTACTGTAGTTTTTAAATGACCAAAGAATGTTTTTTTGTTGTTGTCATCATTACAAGATGTGATCTGTGCACATCGTCTGTTTTGCACACACGTTTTGAATGTTTAATTTTTATGTTTTTCTGATATACCTCAAATTGCACTAAGAAAGAAACTTGTTTCAAACAAGCAATAT
>JBBPBX010026097.1:13897-38364 GCA_038048925.1 Garcialebias charrua
TCTACTTTGAGATACTTAGCTGTAATAGTTGTAGTAACATTTAATACAATATAGTAAATTTTAGCCTTTCATTTTGGCAACATTTACTCATTTGTTTAAAGACATGGTTCAAACAAACATTTTTTTAAATAAAACTTTACAGTTAAGCATCTCTACTTTGAGATACTTAGCTGTAATAGTTGTAGTAACATTTAATACAATATAGTAAATATTAGCCTTACTTTTGGTAACAGATGAGCCCTTTGATAGAGGTCTGACTGGTGCAGGACATTGGCATCTTGCAACTGATGCTCCAGAAACAGGAAAAGAGAGGAAGAATAGTAATTAATAACAGCACAGACAGGTAGAAAAGGAAAGGACAAAAAAGTTTATTAAAGCATACAGCGTTTTTATTGTCTTACCAATAGTTGTTGTCCACAACAGCTTGGAGGACACATGACAGCCAGCGCTCTCCTCCTGTGAATAAAAAAAACTAAAAGCACGCGTTGCTTCGCCTGTAGTTCAATCAGGGAGTGCAGTAACAACTCCATCGCCGTCTTTACAATCTGGCGCGGGTCCATTTTTGGCGCGTCTGTTTACTTTCGTCCCGGAAGTAACTTCTTCTTCTGTGGTTTTCACGAAAGTAACTTCCTCTTCGTTTTTTTTAAGGGGAGTGTACCACTCTGCGCATGTCAGTACTTCTGGTCAGAATAAAAGCCTGCTGCATGTAAATGCTCGTCCTGAACGGATTGTGCCCATGTAAACGGTACTATCTAATTATGCAATCAGAACACATTTCAATCCGGTCACAGAATTTTGCCCATGTAAACATAGCTACTGTGGTCAGGTTTATTAGTAGGAAATTGAGAAATAAAGTGTTATTTCAAGCAAAAAAAACTTACAGGTACAAAGGTAATATATTAATGAACATCTGACGAAAAAGAATGCCACAATTGCAAAGGAAGCAAGGTTACTGAGACACCAGAAAAAAATTACATCAACATGGACAAGAAATGGATTTGTATGGATAAAAATTCAAGATAATTCACAACCGAAAAAAAGTACTAGACATGAAGGATTTGGAAAAATTCAAATAAAATTAGAAGACTGTAAAACCAAGTCATCAGGTTATATTTAGTAGTACTCAGTAGTCAATTAGACGAAAGTTTACGACTATGACTAATACTACTGAGTTAGACCCAAAAATATACAACTTTGATGATTTAATTGATCCAGGATTATTTCCTGTTATCAAAGAGTGTGACTATTATAATGAACTACAATTTAATGACATCACTCAAACAAAAACTGGTTTATCATGAATTCATTTCAACATTAGGAGCATTAATGCTAATTTTTCCAAAATAACTGATTATTTATTGCAATTGAACAGAAGATTCTCAATAATAGCTTTGACAGAAACATGGTTAAACAATGATAAGATAGATAATATCCACATCAATGGATACAAACTTTACACGATGAACAGAATGAACAAAAGAGGAGGTGGTGTATCACTATTTGTACACAACACAATAAACTGTAAACTAAGCAAGGAAATGTCAATAATTGAAGAAAATATAATTGAGATGATTACAATTGAAGTATTAAATCATAATGAAAGAAATATCGTAGTAAGTTGTGTGTACCGACCACCTGGTTTACACATTGATTTATTCTCAGATAAGGTTGTAGAACTATTAAATAAGAGTTGTAATAAAACAATTTTTTTTATGTGCTGACTTTAATATAGATTTAGGGAAAAAAGCAGACTCCAACAGTATTAGTACATTTATTGAATCAATGCAATCCCTTAATCTTTATCCATTGATATCGAAGCCTACTAGAATTACAACTCATAGTGCAACAATAATAGACAATATTTTTATTATTATTTTAATATTTTTTTACCGGATGTGTTTGCTGGTATTCTAACGAGTGATCTTAGTGATCATCTACCAGTCTTTACACTTTATAAGAAGTATCAAACTGTTACAGAAACATTTGCAAAAAAGAAAACAACAATAATAAATATGTCAAAGAAAGCATTAGATAAATTAAAGGATGATCTAGCCAAACAAAATTGGGAAAGTGTATATGTTGAAGATGTAAACAAAGCATATGACGTGTTTATGAATATTTTGGATACATTATATAAAAAAACTGTGTACTAACGACTTACACTAAAAAGAATCATGTAGAGCAACACTGGATGACAAGAGGATTGAGAAATGCGTGCAAAAAACTATTTGTACTCATGCTTCTTAAAATATAGAACAAAGGAAGCTGAAGAAAAGTACAAAAAATACAAAAACAAATTGGTTGGGATTATAAGAAAACACAAGAAAGAATATTACAGTGAACTGTTGAATAAATGTAATGGGGATATGAGGGAGACATGGAAAGTTGTGAATGGTGTGCTAAATAAACACAAAGTTAACTCAGATATTTCACAGAACTTTACAATAAATAATACGGAAACAAATGATAAAAAAGAAATTGTTAACGGCTTTAATCCGTATTTTGTGAACGTCGGAACTAACCTTGCAGCCACAATTCTAGTAGTGAATAACAATGTAAACTATTTAATCGATGGCTGTTTAGACAGTATGTTTTTGAATGGAACTGATAAAGATGAAATACTGAAAGTAGTTAAAAACTTTACAGAAAAAAAATCGAAAGATTGTATGGATATGGACATGTCGTTTGTGAAAAGTATAATGTGTCATGTGAGTGAGCCGTTCACGTACATTTGTAATTTATCATTTACAACTGGTGTATTTCCAGATAAAATGAAGGTGGCTAAAGTGGTTCCATTTTTCAAAACCGGTGACAAAGGTGTATTTAATAATTATAGACCGATATCCCTATTACCACAGTTCTCAAAAATTTTCGGAAAAACTATTCAACATTCGATTAGACAAATTCATTGAAAAACACAACATTCTAACCGATACTCAGTATGGTTTTAGATCTGGTCAAACACAACGTTCTAACCGATACTCAGTATGGTTTTAGATCTGGTCATTCAACATCAATGGCACTTATACTAATGACATCAATGGCACTGCTGTTGACCAAAAAAAATATTGTGTAAGTGTTTTTGTTGATTTAAAAAAGCATTTGATACTGTTAATCATAGTACAGTCTTCTTCTTCTTCTTTCGGCTTTTCCCTTTTCAGGGGTCGCCACAGCGAGTCATCCTCCTCCATCTCACTCTGTCCTCTGCATCCTCTGTCCTCACTCCAACTACCTCCATGTCCTCTCTAACTGCATCCATATATCTCCTCTTTGGTCTCCCTCTTTGTCTTTTTCCTGGCAGCTGCATTTCTAACATCCTTCTACCAATATACCCACTGTCCCTCCTCTGGACATGTCCAAACCATCTCAGTCTGGCCTCCCTAACTTTATCTCCCAGTTGTTTAACATGTGCTGTACCTCTGATGATCTCATTCCTGATCTTATCCATCCTTGTCACTCCTAAGGAGAACCTCAGCATCTTCATTTCTGCCACTTCCAGTTCTTTCTCCTGTCTTTTTGTCAATGCCACTGTCTCCAGACCATACAACATAGCTGGTCTCACCACTGTCTTGTAAACTTTTCCTTTGACCTTTGCTGACACCTTTTTGTCACAAATCACTCCTGAAACTTTTCTCCATCCGCTCCATCCTGCCTGGACTCTCTTTTTCACCTCTTTACCACATTCCCCATTTTCCTGGACAGTGGACCCCAAGTACTTGAAGTCCTGCACCTTTGTGACCTCTGCTCCTTGTAGCCTCACTGTTCCACTGGCCTCCCTCTCATTCACACACATGTACTCTGTCTTACTACGACTGACTTTCATTCCTCTTCTTTCAAGAGCATACCTCCACCTCTCCAAGTTCTCTTCCACTTGTTCCCTGTTCTCACCACAGATCACAATGTCATCTGCAAACATCATAGTCCATGGGGATTCCTGCCTGACCTCATCTGTTAGTCGGTCCATCACCAGAGCAAACAAGAAGGGGCTCAGAGCCGATCCTTGATGCAATCCCACCTCCACCTTGAAGGTATCTGTCACACCCACAGCACATCTCACCACTGTCCTGCTGTCCTCATACATGTCCTGTACCAGTCTAACATACTTTTCTGCCACTCCAGATTTCCTCATGCAATACCACACCTCTTCTCTTGGTACCCTGTCATATGCTTTTTCTAAATCCACAAACACACAATGGAGTTCTTTCTGACCCTCTCTGTACTTCTCTATCAACATCCTCAAAGCAAAGATGGCATCTGTGGTGCTCTTTCTTGGCATGAAACCATACTGCTGCTCACAGATAGTTACATCTTGTCTAAGTCTTGCTTCCACAACTCTCTCCCAGATCTTCATTGTGTGGCTCATCAACTTAATTCCCCTGTAGTTGCTACAACTCTGTACATCACCCTTGTTCTTAAAAATGGGAACCAGCACACTTCTTCTCCATTCTTCAGGCATTTTCTCACCCTCAAATATTCCATTAAATATTTGAGTCAAAAACCTCACTGCCATCTCTCCGAGACATTTCCAAACCTCCACTGGTATGTCATCAGGTCCTACTGCCTTCCCCTTCTTCATTCTTTTCAGAGCTTTCCGGACTTCACCCTCACTAATCTTTCCCACTTCCTGGTCCACAGTTTCTATTACCTCCACTCTTCTTTCTCTTTCATTCTCTTCATTCATTAGCTCCTCAAAGTAATCCTTCCATCTTCCCATCACACTCTCCTCACTTGTTAGAACATTCCCATTCCCATCTTTAATAAGCCTAACCTGCTGCACATCCTTTCCAGCCTGATCCCTCTGTCTTGCCAATCGGTACAAGTCCTTCTCGCCCTCTTTAGTGTCCAGTCTCCCATATAACTCATTGTACGCCCTCTGCTTTGCCTTAGCTACTTCCCTCTTTGCTCTATGTCCCATCTCCTTATATTCCTGTCTCCTCTCTTCAGTCCTCTCACTGTCATATTTCTTCTTGGCTAATCTCTTTCTTTGAATGGCGTCCTGCACTTCACTATTCCACCACCAGGTTTCCTTATCATCCATTCTCTGTCCAGATGACACACCAAGTACCTTCCTACCTGTCTCTCTAATTACTGTTGCTGTAGTAGCCCAGTCACTTGGAAGCTCTTTCTTACCACCCAGAGCCTTTAACAGCTCGTCTCTGAATTTCTCACAACATTCTTCCTTCTTTAGCTTCCACCATTTGGTCTTCTTCTCTGATTTTACTCTTTTTCTCTTCTTCGCAACAACAGTCATTCTACACACAACCATCCGATGCTGTCTGGCCACACTCTCCCCTGCCACAACCTTACAGTCTCCAATCTCCTTCAGGTTTCCTCTTCTACACAGAATGTAGTCGATCTGCGTACTCCTTCCTCCACTCTTATAGGTCACTCTATGTTCCTCCCTCTTTTGGAAATAGGTATTGACTATAGCCATTTCCATTCTCTTGGCAAAATCCACCACCATCTGTCCTTCCTGGTTTCTTTCCTTGACACCAAACCTACCCATCACTTCCTCATCCCCTCTGTTTCCTTCACCAACATGTCCATTCAGGTCTGCTCCAATCACCACTCTTTCCTCCCTGGGAATACTCTCTATCACTTCATCCAAATCTTTCCAAAATTTATCTTTCTCCTCCTCATCACATCCAACCTGTGGAGCATAACCACTTACTATGTTTAGCATCAGACCTTCTACTTCTACCTTTAGACACATCACCCTATCTGACACTCTCTTCACCTCTACTACATTCTTTGCCAACTCCTCCTTCAGGACCACCCCTACTCCATTTCTCTTTCTATCCACACCATGGTAAAACAGTTTGAACCCTGCTCCAATACTGCGAGCCTTGCTGCCCTTCCACTTGGTCTCTTGGACACATAAAACATCTACCTTTCTTCTCTGCATCATGTCAGCCAGCTCTCTACCTTTGCCTGTCATTGTCCCCACATTTAGAGTTGCAACCCTCAGTCCTACATTCTTCACTTTCCTCCTCTCCCTCTGTCTCCTGACACGTTTTCCTCCTCGGCGTCTTCGACTAACAGTAGTACAATTTCCGCCGGCACCCTGTTTGTCAACAGCACCGGTGGCGGACGTTGTTAACCCGGGCCTCGACCGATCCGGTATGGTTTCACTTTGATGAACTCGCATTATGGTTTTGGCAAGTGTTTTACGTCGGATGCCATTCCTGACACAACCCTCACCATTTACCCGGGCTTGGGACCGGCACAAGAGATACACTGGCTTGTGCTCCCTAGTGGCTGGCTTTTAATCATAGTACAGTATTCTCCTTAATAAATTACAAAAATACGGAATAAGAGGATTAGCCTTTCAATGGCTATGTAGTTACTTAGAAAATAGGGAACAATATGTACAGTTGGATGAGGTGAAATCAAATCATTGTACTGTTACATGTGGAGTTCCACAGGGATCAATACTCTGTCCGAAACTTTTCATTTGATATATTAACGATCTGGTTAAAGTGTCTGGGGTCATCAAAAGCATTTTGTTCGCAGACGACACAACTTTTTTTTTTTTTGTTCTGGAAATGCTATTGAACAATTAATGGATTTATTAATGAAGTACTTTGTAAAAATCCAAAACTGGTTTTAGACTAGGGCTGAACGATTTTGGAAAATAATCTAATCGCGATTTTTTTTCTATAAATTGCGATTGCGATTTAAAATGTGATTATTTTTACTGGTTCCTTATTAATTCATATCACTAACGACGCAACTGTTTTTTTTTTAAATCAGATAATTAATGCGCTTTTTCACGAAGAACGTTAGCTTGCTGAGCTAGCTGCTAACAGGGCACCGTCAACAACAGACCCGGTCACATGACCAGCTCGCGCTCTGTTGATCTTGCGCGGTCTCGGTGTTTCAGCCTCTAAGATCAGATACACGTTTAAATGAGCTAACTTACCTGAATTTATAACTTTTATGACTTCTGTCGCGCCTGGAGCAACTGTGTTGGAACGCACAGTCTCCTCCATCTCTGCTCTCTGTGTTTTGCTCCACTCGAGCTGCGCGCAGGCAGAGCTGCTCACTACCAAGTCACGTGACCAGCTTGCGCTCTCAGATACACGTTTAAATGAGCTAATTTACCTGAATTTATAACTTTTATGACTTCAGTCTGTAAGAGTGGCACTCTCTGCAGCTCCAAGATGGCCGCCAATCACCCTCAGCTGACGGTCGTCCACCTGATGAGCTACACTCCTATTTAAGGCTGCAGTCGAGTACTACTCATCGCTGAAGCATTGATTCTTGTTATGGTAAATCGTGCTTCTAGCCAGTCTTGTGTTTATTGCAAAGAGACTTACCTTGTTCTTATGTGCCTACAGTCATCGCGTCTGATTTTGGATCTGGATCCTGTTCCTCGTGCCGTGCCCTCCAGCCACTTGCCTGCCTTCTTTGCCCTTTGGAATCAATTGGAGTTATTGGATGTTCATGGAACCCATCTCCCTTCCTCATCTGTAAGAACAAACAAACATTTGAAAACCAACATTCACAACTGCCCCTGGCCTACTCCTTCTGACGTTCTGCTTCCTCCTTCCTCCTCCAGGGATTCCAGATGAACCACGTTGTACTTTAAACCACTGTAAATAATAAACACTGTTCTTTTTGTACTCTCGTGCCTTGTGTCGTTCTGGGTCTCGTTACAAACTGGGTTACCTAGAAACCATTACAGAATGCTTCAGCCAAACAAAACCCAGAACGAGACCAGGAGCGAACAAGCTAGTTCTTCTCAAACTGGGCGAATGAATCAATTGGAAGAAATGATGAAACAAGTTTTAAGCCAACAGCTCAAAACACAAGCTAACCTACAGGAACTTGGAGGTATGGTTCATGCTATTAATCAGAGACTCACTCCTTCTCCTCCCACAGCCTCGGCGTCTCCACAAGCTTCAAGATCTAACATCAGCTCTGAAAATGATCCTCTGTTTTCACAACAACTGGTAGTAAAACCGTCTGAACTCTTTTCAGGAGACCCAGCTCAATGTGAGGGCTTTCTCCTTCAGTGCGAACTCGCTTTCAGAGGAGCTCCCCAACTCTACTCGTCGGACATAAAAAAGATCACTTACTTCATGCACCAACTGAAAGGTAACGCCCTCCAATGGGCGACTTCGTTCATTCATCAACACGACTTGGACTTTGTCTCGTTTAGGAGTTTTTTAGAGGAGTTTCGCAGGATTTTCGACAGGCCGCTACAGCAACCCAACGCGGAAAAGAGAATGTTGGGGTTACGTCAGGGCCGACGTCCTGTTGCTGAACACGCCCTGGAGTTCCGCATCCTAGCGGCGCAAACTGACTGGAACGACAGGGCATTACAAGGTACCTTTTTAAACTCCTTATCCGACTATGTGAAAGACCAGATCTCAGCAAGAGATGAGCCTCCTAATTTTGACGCATTAATAAATCTAGCGATCTCAATTGACGAACGTTTCCGGGAACGACGACGTGAACGGGACTACAACTCCCAGAGGGTCTCTACTTCCGGGTATTCAACGTCATCTGCAGGGGGTTACCACAGCAACAGCAAATTCGAAAGATACAAGCCACGAAGTGCTCTGGTGCCATCTTCTGGCTCCCAACCTAACTCACCTGAATCTGAACCCATGCAAATTGGGAGTACACGTTTAAATCCTGTTGAGAGACAAAGGCGTAGAAACTTGAATCTTTGCATGTATTGCGGTGAAGAGGGGCACTTTATTGCCACTTGCCCTGTGCGGGGAAACGAAGATACCCACCAGTAAAACAGGAGATACTGGTGGGTACTTCCTTGTTTACTCCTCTTCATAGGTTTACATTACCCACAGTTATTCAGTACAATCAGAACCGATTCCCTGTTTCTGCACTTATTGATTCTGGTGCAGAACAAAATTTAATTAGCCAAGATTTGGTCAGGGACCTATCTCTTCCTGTCCTTAAAATTGACCCCGTGTCCATTGCTGGGGTTACTGGGGAGACTCTAACACAGATTCGATTTAAAACCACTAACCTACACTTAATAACGTCAGGAAATCATCATGAAGAGGTTAGTTTTTTTGTATTTGACTCCCCAAACACGCAGTTAATTCTTGGTTTCCCCTGGTTACGGGATCACAATCCCCATTTCAATTGGGAACTCGGTAGGGTTGAGAGATGGAGTGACCGATGTTTAAAACACTGTCTCCGCTCTGGCATCTCCAATCCTTCCATAAGCACACCAGGTACAGAAGATATAGATCTCTCTAGCATACCTCCTGAATATCATGATCTGGCCCCGGTATTCAGTAAATGTAAAGCTCTTTCTCTTCCACCTCATCGTCCGTATGACTGCCCCATTGACCTTCTCCCGGGAGCTCCTTTACCAGTTAGCCGTCTCTATAATTTGTCAGGTCCGGAACGTGACTCCATGAGATCCTACATTGAGGAATCCCTTGATTCTGGGATTATCCGTCCTATGTTTTAATTTTTAGCAAACATTTGACAGATTTTAGCTTATGTCTTTCTGATTTTAGCTAATCATTTTCTACTTTTAGTATTTAATGGTCATTTTGCGTCTTTTAGCTAGCAATTCATTATTTTTAGTTACAGTTAATGCTACTTTTATGTTTTAGCTATAGTTTTGCTACCTTCATCTTTTAGTTCATGTTTTGCTAACATCTTACTACTGTGATTTTTGCATATAAGTCACAGTTTTTTGCATAGCATGCCTGCAACTTATACAGTGAAGTGACATATTTATGTTTTTCCCACCCATATTTATAACACAATTTTTGGCTGAGATCTGACGATTTCATTCATTCTGACATGGAAAATATTTAACACTACCATTTTCAGTCACTAGAGGGCCCTCTACTAATAGTAATAGCCACTTTTACCTATTAATGAGACACTTGGCTTGCTATACCAAGCTACCGGTACCTTCATCTCCCTCCAGAACTGTTGGAGCAAACCTCAGCTGCACTTTGCCATGCAGCCCAGGTGAAACGCAACTGAATTGACCAATATTGTGCATTTATTAAGGAAAAGTTAAACTGAGACACACAACCACCATTTGGCAGACAATCAATTTTTGACACAACACTGGCCCACATAGGTCCTCCATACATTACCAGGTTGTCAGTGGTGACGCATAATAGATGCAACTTATAAGGCAAAGCGATGTTCCCTTATCAGTCATGTCACTCGGTGCAACATAAATGCTATGGGAATTGTGCCCATGCGCGATTACCTGAAGGAATACAATCACGCCTTTACGGCAGGGGCGTCAGCGTCACGCCAGAGACCCTGCCCTCTGGGTATTTAAGGCGCTGACGCCCATCCATCGTTCTCTTTTGCCCTTCACCTCGCTTAAACCTGAACTTTCTCTTCGCGGGACTTCTCTGTTGCTTCATCACTCGACCAGAGGTGAGCTTGCTCCCTACACAGGGCGTACAGAGAATTATTCCTGCGTACTGCTGGGCTAGCGAAAGCTAGTCCGGCACATTTTTCCCTAACCCCTAAGTTTTTTCTTCTCCTCCTACCGCAGACTGCTTCGCTCGGCGGCGCTAACTGCGTCACACCGCTACCTCTGCTAATTCGTAGCAGGCTAGCCAACGAAAGTGACGCGATGGAGGAGATGTCTCAAATCAGAAGAATAAGGATTTTGGAAGAACTCGCTCGTCTTATCTCTGACATGCCTCAGCAGAAAGGAAAGCGAAAGACAAGACTTCCGAAAAAGACCAGCAGGACGGCGAGCCCAACCTCGCGCGCCTGCTCCAGCGGCTGCGGATTTTTCCTCTCAGCGACGGACATCCACGAGGCCTGTCCCGTCTGCCTGGGAATGTTGCACGCGAATATGGCGCTGGACGCGCCCTAGTCTTGCCCACACTGCAGCCAGATGCTAGAGGCGGTGAGGAGGCAACGGGCGGACTTTGTCGCCAAGGCCATGGGTGCAGCTGCGGCACCAGCAGACCCAGACACTACTGAGCCTCTCACTCCCACGCTGAAGCTCGAGAGCATGGCTCTGGATGAAAGCACCCGAGTCAAATTGGGCGACAGCCCAGATGTGCTGGCTCCCATGGAGGACTTGACAGTCGAATTTGACACTCGAGGCATGATGAACGAGGACGAGATCTCGATTTCAGCCTCAGGTGAATTTTCTGCGGATGACGGCGACATTGAATACGAGGAACAGGGAGAAGACCTCTCCTGCACCCCGGCGCCTGTGCTCCCGGAGACTGACTTTTCCATCCCTGCTCTGTTCGACTTGTGTCACAGAGCAGTGGACACGCTGCAGATCCCATGGCCGGAGCCTCCACCTCGTGAACAGGTCACGAGGTTGGCAGGAAATTCTTTTTATTTGAAGCAGCAAGCCACTATGAGGCAAAGGATGCCCATCCGTTTTATTGCCGAGCTAAAACAGTAGCTAAGGCTTTCCAGTTACTGCAGTCCGCTTTTGACATCATCCAGTCAGATTTGTTCCGTCTCAAACTTGTCCTAAATGCTGATAAAACAAAAGGGATGTTTTTTTCAAATAGGAAGGCGGTTCCAGCAGATCCTCCTCTGATTTTATCCTCAAATGGTGTCCCTATTGAGTTTGTTGATTCCTATAAATATCTGGGTATCCTGATCGATTCACATCTCTCTTTTAAACTCCACGTGGAAAACCTAGTGAAGAAACTGAAAGTTAAACTGGGTTTCTTTTTCAGAAACAGATCATGTCTAACACTGAATGTTAGGAAACGCCTTGTATCTGTGACTTTCCTTCCCTCCATTGATTACGGTGACATTCTCTACATGAATGCTCCTACAAGCACCCTGCGGATGTTGGATGTTGTCTATCATGGTGCACTAAGATTCATAACTGGTTGTGATTATCGTACCCACCACTGCACCCTGTATTCACTGGTTAACTGGACATCATTAACCTCACGCAGACTCTTCCACTGGTACATTTTCATCTTTAAATCACTTCTTGGTCTGCTGCCCTCATACATCTCCTCCTACATGTCTTTGCGTGAGTGCAGCTACAGTGTGCGCTCTCAGGACATGATTACCTGCAGTGTTCCGTCAGTGAGGACTGAACTTGGAAAAAGGGCCTTCTCCTACTCCGCTCCTGCTTCATGGAATATCTTACAAAAAGATCTGAAGCTCTCGAACTTGACTTCTCTAAATGGTTTTCAGAATCTGTTGGAATCCTGGCAAAAACCAATGCAGATTTGTTCCTGTCTTTGATTTTATACGTCTACCTTATAATGTTTTGCTAGTTTTTTGATACTTTGTTTAAAAAAAAATATATATATATATATTTTGTTTTTTTCCTTCTCTTTTTTGTTTTTTATATTGTTTATTGTTGGTTTGTTTATTGTTTAAGGAAATTCTACCATTGCTGTTCATTGTTCTTTAGTTTTAGCAGGTCGCTTTCGTAAATGAGCCCATGAGGTTCAAAAGATTTACCTGACTAAATAAAGGTTGAATGAATGAATGAATCTTTCCGGATTTCCTCACAGAGCTGACTCGCACCTGGTCTCAGCCCAGAACTCCCATGTTGCTGCCGCTCTCGCAGTTTCTCGAAGTGGATGGGATGGATGAAGCGGGTATAGCCAATGTGCCTCAAATGGAGGACACGCTGGCGTCTCATATGGCTCCCAAGTCATCCGGGAAAAAAACAACTCTCCCCAGCAAAGCCTGTCGAGCCTCGGCTTCTCTGCTCAAGAAATGCTACAGAGCTCAGGGCCTCGCGGCACGCGCAATGAACGCGTCTGCCATGATGCAAGCGTACCTGGCTGAAAAACTGCAGGAGCTCCAGGTAACGGCAGACAAGCAAGCTGCCGCCGACCTGCTGGATGAAGCCTGCAGGGCAACAGACATTGTGCTCCACATGATGGAGACAGTAGCTGTTGCACAAGGTAGAGACATGGCTGAGGTGGTCATTGTACAACGCCATCTGTGGATGACCCTAACTGACATCCCGGAGGGACAAAGAATTCCTTTTCTCCACCATTAGATAGAACCGACGGGATTGTTTGGAAAAGCTCTGGATCGAATTCAAACCAGGCTGGACCAGAGGTGCAAACAGGCTGAGGCTCTCCGGGTAGGCATCCCCAGAAGAGCCTTCACCCCCACCAGGGAGTCAGCTGGGAGCAGAGCCCCGCAGCCTCGACACCACTCAGCCACACGTGCCCCACCGCAAAAGCGGCCGGCATACGAGGCCGAGCATCGGCAGAGACCACCGCCGGGCCCACCTCGGACCGAACACGCCTGAAGTAAAAACAGATTTGTTCCCCGCCAGGCGGTCCGACACAGAGCCTACTCGGCAAATCGGGACACCAGACAGAAACGTGCCTGATGAACCAGGCCCGCTTCTTGACTTTACATGATCACCCGTACACGTGGTCAGGGAAATGATCTTTTCACGTCCAGACTTTGTTTGTAGCACGGTACAAAAAGCTGGTGACTTTGTTTCATGCACGAATCATGTCTTCTCTGCTGTGAGTGACATAAGGTCAAATATGTGGTTACACATAAGCACGAATAAAGTTAAAAAAACAGCCCTCTGTTTCTTGACTCAAAAAAAAGAAAAAACAACAACAAACAGAAAAGATGGTCCCCTCTATTCTTCCAGCCGATATAAAGGGCGGGGGCCATCATTCCCCCCTCTCTCGCGGCTCACGGGATGTTAGCCTAATCAATAAACCCCAGCAGGGTGCCTTCGGGTCTATCTGCAACAGACAGGCCCAGAGGCACCTGCAAGCAGGCCCGTCAGTCCTCACAGAGACAGGTGAGGCGGGTCACGTGTTCCAGTCCCCGCTCCGTTGTAAACCACGGGGCCGGCAATACACAAATCAAACAAACCCGTGACACGTCCGCGCTCCAGGGGTGCGCGCCGACAGAATCTGATAACCCACCTTCCTGGCCACCTATTCAACGGATGCCAGTAAGTGACGGGGGGGTCACGGCAGAAGCCCGCAGGCCAACACCAGTATCACACGTTCACAAAGACAGTTGTGATGAAACTGCAGCGTGTGTAAACACTCAGTGCAGAACAGAAATGGCACCAGGGCTAAATCAGACTCCTCTTCCCTTTAATCGAAGAGGACTGAACTTTCTGTCACCAACCAATCTAAAGTCTGCTCAACACAAAGGACCATCTCAAACAGCTCCACATCCTCATGCTGAAGCTGTCCCATTATCCTCAATGGGCGACACATCATGCTCAGGCAGTGATCCTGCAGCGTGTGACCACGCTCGCTGTACTGGGCATGTACTGGCTCTGCTCTTAAACAACACCCCTCCACCGGGTGAAACACAGCTCCCCGGAGATTTGTCAGGCTCCAGGGCTCTGATAAGGCCGGAGACCATTAAACCAGACCCAACCAGGAAACGGGCTGGAATCAGGAGATATGCTCGTATACAAAACTTGCAACCCCTTCGAACCATGACTCCTAACAAAAAGAGGAAAAACAGACCTTCTGTTCTGCTTTTGTCAAATAATGACAGCAGATTGCCTTTGCCTCCAAACACTCTCGATCAGAGTAGTATGGCGGTACATCTGTAGGAAGGCCCTCTCCCTAACGTGGTTGGCCTTCAAGGTACCATAGAAATTAGGGCTTTTGAGGGAGAACTGGTCCCACCACCTGCTCCTCTCCAGGGATCCTCCACGTCACCAGAAGGAACAGTTTCGCCACTTAGGCTGAGAACTGTGGCTAATTTTAGCTTGGTGGCAGAGAGGAACAAACTGGTGGCCTCAGGCCTGCCTGAGAATGTGGTAAATACCATTCAAAACGCACTAGCTATGTCAACACAGTCTCTCTACTCCCGGAAATGACGTATTTGTGAAGCTTGGTGCACGGAAAGAAATATTATTTCTTATTCATGTGACTTGGCCTAGCTCCTCACCTTTCTCCAGGACCTGCTGGAGAAATATTATTCTTTCTTAACCATTAAGAAGTTTTTATCAGCTATTTCATGTGGGCTGGGGGAGCAGGACACCTGGCGTGCACCCGTTCATAATAAGATTTATGAAGGGCGTGCTAAGGAAGAGACCCCCCAGCAGGATCTTGACCCCTGGATGGGATCTTACTCTGGTCTTGGGGGCTCTCTGTGATCCCCCATTCGAACCACTGAGCGACATAAAGATAGATTTATTATCTTATAAGACCGCTCTACTCCTGGCTCTTTGCTCGGTGAAACGTGTGAGTGACCTCCATGCTTTGTCCGTACATCCAATGTGTATCAGGTTTGCCCCTGACAGGTCAAAGGTCACCCTAAGGCCTAATCCTATGTACAGTATATCCACTAGGTCCTGACTTTGAACCCCAGAAGTCTGGACTTTGATCTCTCTTCTTTTCCACCTGCTCTTGTCCTCACTCAAGAACAGAAAAGGCTGAAGGCTCTCTGCCCTGTGAGAGCTTTAAGTGCTTACATGCAGAGAACAGCTGAATGGAGAAAAACAAATCAACTGTTAGTTTGCTTTGCTGCACCAGCTACGGGAAAGGCCCTATCAAAGCAGTGCCTCTCACACTGGGTGACTGAGGCCATAAAAAGGGCGTACAGTAGCAAAGGTCAACAGGTGCCCTTCTGGAGTGCGCGCTCACTCCACTCGGGGCTTGGCCACCTCGTGGTCACTGTTCAAGGGTGTACCAGTTGCAGACATCTGTGCTACTGCGAACTAGAGCTCAATGAACACGTTTGCAAAGCATTACAGTTTGGATGTTACTGTGTGTGATGTCACTCAGGCTGTCCTTTCAAACACTCAGTAGAAAGCAACCTTGGGATGCCTTGAATTACGTTCCCATAGCATTTATGTTGCACCGAGTGACATGACTGATAAGGGAACTGAAAGTTATGCACCATAACTCATGTTCCCTGAAGGAAGGGAACGAGGTGCAACATACCTGGCCCTTTTCAATGCTGAAAGCTCGGTGAAGTGCATTTTGGAGATCGATGGATGGGCGTCAGCGCCTTAAATACCCAGAGGGCGGGGTCTCTGGCGTGACGCTGACGCCCCTGCCGTAAAGGCGTGATTGTATTCCTTCAGGTAATCGCTCGGGGGTGCAATTCCCATAGCATTTATTTTGCACCTCGTTCCCTTCCTGCAGGGAACATGAATTATGGTGCATAACTTTCAGTTTTTATGTTTTTTCCACTTTATTAGACACATTTGGACTGATGAAACAGTATTGTTCATTTTTTAAATGCAGATGTGACTCTCGATTTGGGTTCGTGAATGTAGCAAAATGGTAAGGGGGAAAAAAATCACAGCAGGGGGTGGGCTCAGATAAATTTTACCATGCATCAGAAACCTCTATTTTCTGTTAGAGGTCAGTTATTTTTAAAAAAATAATTGCAGGTCACAATAGCAGCTTGCTTAAATTATCTATGGAGTTGCTTTAATGGGGAAGACATCTTTCTTGAAATGGATCATTTCCCAACACCAGGGATGCTTTAAATTAAACTCCAGCCGCGGATGTGTATTTTTAGCAAAAATGCAATGTTTTGAAGCTGAATCAGCTTTGAATGGGTTAACCTTACAACCTCTTTTCCCTGTCACCAGTACAGAAAAAAAAAAAAAGCAATCACCACCGTTGAGTCACAGGTACTAACAATCTCAGGGTAGCCTTCCAATCTTGGTGGGCTGGATCAGAGCCTTGCCAAACTAAGGACCTGGGAATTACTCCTGGCACGAAATAATGATGAGGCGGTCCCTACCAGGACAAGGAAGACTGTTTATAATGAGATCGTAAACATATGCTCGTGCCAGCACAGCAGCTTCCTGTCAGCCTAATTGGCTCAATGTGAAATTTTAGCTGTTGTTGGTCTGCTCCTGAGGAGGAGGGGTACATCGAGGGGGAAAATGTGGAGGTGTATTATGTTATTAGTGCGATGGGGATAGAAGGACACAAATACAACCTTAAAGACATACGTACTGCAGTGATAATGTGTGATTTGGAGAGCGGGATTTGCAAAAAGGCACCTACACTCACACACCCACAGTCCAGCCACTAGCATATTGTTTGGACAATGGTGCGACCAGACCATTGTGTGTTGTGAGTCAGTGTAATTGCTAAGCCACGTGGGGGGCAATATGTAATGAATTGGCACAACAGTGGACAAAGTGTGATTTATGCACATCTCTTAGTATAATCAGTCTCATCGAGGCCGGATACGGTCTGAAGAGTAAGGCAATGAGCAGGGGTTAAGTTGCACTAACCCCTGTCTGTTAAGAAGCCACTGGGAACGATGTGTAAGTCTGAAATATTATACATGTCATTAATCATCACTGTATGCATCCCATGTGTGGGTCCACACTAGACTGGCACATTGTAATGCCCAAACTGTCCGTCTGACTCTTTGGAAAAATGTTTAATGTCACTGCACCACAATAATCTGAACTCATTCCACGTTTATTCATCCCTAAAGATCAGCCGTTCTGTCTAAGATGAACACATGAAAAGCTTAAAGGAGACCACAGATAGGTTTTTAAAATTTTTATGGTATGTCTTTGGGCTATCCTGACAATGTTCATTCAATTTAAAACACAAAATAATTCTTAGATAATCAATTATACCCTTTTTAATTCTGCCATTTTTACCTTTCGTTTTGAACGACTGGTTTATGATAATGAGATCTGAAGTTCACGCCGTTCAAAGATCTGTTTACATTAACTCCACCCTCCAAAGGCAGATGAGGATGTCTGAACTTGCGTTACTGCCACCCAGAGCCCTGAGCTGAGCTGAACTGGACCGTGACGTATTTATTGTGGGACAGATCAGACGTGTACAAGTTGTCGTGTCATTTTTAATTTTTCCTCTGTAATACGTCTCCCTCCCTCCCCCTGTGCGCGCCGCGCTGGAGGGAGCGGATGTCACTCGCAACGGACACACACACACACACACACGCGCGCTCACGGGGACTGATTTGCGCTCGCGCGGGTCTCATTTGTTCACTCGAGGGTGTGTATTTGCTCTCCCCCCTAATGACAGCGTTAAAACTCCATACTCCCATCTGAAAACTATGCCATTATCTGGGCCAGGAGGGTTAGAGAATCTTCGCAACGCTCACGTTAGCTGGCTAGACTCTGTGACATTTTTAGCCATTGTGCTGACATGAAATAAGGAAAAACAACCGTCCCCTCTTTAATACTGAAGTGGGTGGAGCATCACCAGGGGTTGCTAGGTGACGGGGCGGGACAAAGGTTGGGGTTGTGGCTGCGGTTTGTGACGTCACAAACCGCAGGAAGTGGAAACGAAGTGTTTCTATCAAAGATAAATAAATATACTTAGAGTAAATAAACCACTGGATGCATTTTTTTGGCCCTAGCACAGTTTTTTTATGAAGTACATACCCAAAGTTGAGTAAAAAAAACATTAAAAAGTGAATTTTGAATATGTGGTCCCCTTTAAGATGTGTACTTGGAATTTTAGTTTTGAAGCAATGCTATGTGTGCTGACCTTTTTGACTTGCTTTAACAACAGTCATGGAGTAAAACAATTAAACGTTTATCTTGACATTAAATATTCCAGTTTATGCTCTCAACATATGAACTCTCTGCATTCACATTGTTTATATTAATGAATTATCTTTTCTCTTGACGTTTTTGATGGTCAACATTGATGCTGAAAATATTATTTATTTTATTTATTAAAATTCATTTCATTAAAACAAAGTCAACAACTCAATAAAATGAAAAACATACAATCAAAATAAAATGAAAGGCAGCAGATGAAGAATAATCTTATAATCTCTGCCCCTTTTTTACCCAAATAAACTCACAACAATGATTTATCAAAGAACAAAATTAATTGCATCACCAAATGTAAGATTACATCAACTTAAACAACTCAAATAAATTCTTATGTTATTTTTCATATTCCTTCAAAAAAATCACTTTTAGCAATCTCTTAAATGTATAACGAGATCTGGCTGTTTTAACATTTTCTTCTAAACCGTTCCACAAACTTATTCCTTGAATTATGGTACACCGTTCCTTCAAACAGGTACGAAAACAAGGTTTCACAAATATTTCTGACCCTTTAAGAAAATAAGTGCTCTCCCTTTTAACAAAATTTACTTGTATATTTACAGGCAATGTATTTTTATTAGCCCTATACATAAAAAGCAAAATGCTATAATCAACCAAGTCATAAAACTTCAATATCTTTAGTTTCTGAAACAATATGTTTGATGGATATCTATAATTTTTTCTTGCAATAACTCTTACTGCTCGTTTTTGTAAAATAAAAATAGGATTTGTAATTGTTTTACATGCCTTACCCCATACTTCAATGCAATAAATTAAAGGGGACCTCAGATGTATTTTTTAAATTTTTATGGTATTTCTGTGGGATATCCAGACCCTATTCCTTCAATTTAATGCACAAAATAATTATTAGATAATCAATTATACCCTTTTTAATTCTGCCATTTTTAACTTTCGTTTTGAACGACCGGTTTCTTGAAGTCCACGCCCTTCAACGATCTGTTCACGCCCTCTGTAACAGCCAGTATCTGTAATGTGTTGTTGTTTTAAAATTAGCTCTTTTTTTATTACTCATTTGACTTACTGTTAGTGTTAGCTTAAGATAACTTACCGAAACCCGTCTGAGCGCGCCGCAGTTTGCTGCTCCTTTTAGCATTAGACCACCCGAATCCGAAGCTAATGTTAGCTTGTTCCTCTTCCGGTTTTCGCCAGCTCCGCTCGTTGCACGCGATGAGATTTTGGGAGTTATCGCTGTTCCAGTGAAGACAACACAAAGTTCACCAAGTGTCTCCCGTAAATTAATCTGTAAGGAGAAGGTCCTCTTGCTGCGAGCCTGCTGCGAGGCTGCTGCAAGGCTGTACAGTTGAAGCTCCGCTCCATCGCGCCGGAAGAGGGTCCCGTCGAACCCGGTCCTTCCGCCTGTGGTCCGCTCGTTTAATTTTTGCCGGCTGCGCGTTGGCAGCGATCGCAAATACACTAAAAATTGAACTAAAACATAAAAATAACAATTATACTTTATTTATAAAGCCATTAAAAAAAACACAGCTGCAACAAAGTGCTGTACACATGAAATTAAGAACATATAAACAAAAGATGAGATGAAATCATGAAAAACAACAGTCATGTGTTTAATACAGAAGTGGGTTGAGCCTAACCAGGGGTTGCTAGGTGAGGGGCTGGACTCAGGTTTGATCTGATTGGCTGGCGGCTTGTGACGTCAATAAATGCAGGAAGTGTGAATCCTGGTGTATTTATCAAAAATAAATAAATCTACTTAGAGTAAATAAACCACTGGGTGCATTTTTTTGGCACAAGGACTGTTTTTTTATGAAGTAAATACCCAAAGTTTAGTAAAAAAACATTAAAAAGTGAATTTTGCATGTGTGGTCCCCTTTAAATGTGGAACAATTATTGTATTATATAACAAGACCAATGCTTTATCATTTAACAGTTCCCTTACTTTATACAGTATTGCTATTGATTTTGATAATTTTTTTCTTAAACTGTTTATGTGAGGTTTCCATGTCAATTTTTCATCAATGATGACACCCAAGAACTTCACCTCATTAACTCTATGAATCTCAGTTCCATCTACTGTAAATGGTGCATCAACATTCCTTATCCAATATCATCACACTAAGGTGAAATGTCATTCTGTGTTAGAATAATTACCACTATACACTTGATTTAAAGATCCACTGACGTGATTTTTCTACTATTCATCAAATTGCTCAAAATATATATATTTTATCATTTAAATATGTTAGTTTTTGCAAACAAAATGATAAATCACTTTAATTTTGCTTTAAAAGTGATTTTGAACTTCAAGCTGTGTTTAATCGTGGGAAATCCGTTTACACCCGAACGCACCATCTGTGATGTAATGTCCAGAGTTGAGGCAGAGCTCTGAGCTTGTCACGGTGTGCGCAGCTCCACATGAAGGTCAGTCTGATACAGCATCAGACCTAAATTAGATCCTGTTGTTTCTTGTTCCATCACCCAAACTATTTTCTGCTTCCCAAAATGAAGACAAATAGCTCAAATCTTCACCTAGATTGATAAATTAGTCAAGTTTTAAAATGTCCGCTATTGAAGAGACTGGAGCCCTCTGCCTCTCACTCTGGACATTACGTCACAGATGGTGCGTTCAGGTGTAAACGGATTTCCCATGATTAAACACGGCTTGAAGTTCAAAATCACTTTTAAAGCAAAATTAAAGTGATTTATCATTTTGTTTGCAAAAACTAACATATTTAAATGATAAAATATATATATTTTGAGCAATTTGATGAATAGTAGAAAAATCACGTCAGTGGATCTTTAAGGTCATAAACTCTGGTTAAAAAAATGTTGTGAAAAAACCCTTAAAAAGAAGCCCATCCACCACTTATTGTGGCCAACATAACTAAATGCAAGTAGACACAATGGCAACGTGTGTTTCTACTGTATATTTGTGAACGAATTAGTTATTGAACTTGGCAGCACGGTGGCAAAACTAGTAGAGCTGCTGCCTCTCAGTGAGAAGGTTACCGGTTCAAATCCCGGTCCGGGGGCCTTTCTGGGTGGAGTTTGTATGTTCTCTCCGTGAATGTGAGGGTTTTCTCTGGGTATTCCAGTTTCCTCCCACAGACCAAAAACATGCATGTTAGGCTGATTGGTAACTCTAAATTGTCTCTAGGTGCGAGTGAGAGAGTGAATGGTTGTTTGTCTCTATGTGGCCCAGTGATGGACCTGCGACCCAACCAGGGTGTACCCCGCCCCTCACACAGTGATTGCTGGACATGAGCACCGGTGATTCCCGTGACCCAAAATGGAAGAAGCGTGTAATGGATGGATGGATATTGAACTTGTAACGACCTTCAGAATAAGATCTTTTTTTACGCTTGCCTAGAAAGATAAAAAATAAAAATAAAATACTTGGGGTGGCATGAAACCAGCTTTTATCAAACCGAAGACCTATACAAGTACAAATTCTTCCGTTTGTGTACTCACCGATATCAAGTAGGCTACTGATATTGAGTTGCTATGTTTCATTCTTAAGAATAATTTACGATAAAAATGTAGGGGGGAAAAAAGCTGAAATGGAATTTGTCCCAAATGGACATTGCCAATATTGTTACTGCTATAATTAAGATAAATATTTTATCTCTGTGACATTTTCTAATAGGCTCGGACAGTTTTCTAAACACAGTTTTATGTTTTTAATCTAATTTTGTCAAAAACCTATGTTTTTTTTATAATGTAAAAGTGTACAACTAGGATATACCTTAAGTTTGAATTTTAGCTAGGTGACATGCTGCCATGCTGAGTTGAAAGGTCAGACCAAAAATGGCAACTTTTGGATGCAAGATAAGAAGCTAAATTAAAAATGAAATAATAAAAAAAATATTAACAATAAAGTACAATTAAAAGGTTGAAAGTGGGGTAAAATTAACATAATTTAAAACAAGAAACAAGTAGGGACCAAGTGAGAGGAAATAACTTGACTGATGTGCTACAGATGTGCAGAGCTGAGGTGCAAGGACCGAGAAACAATGAAGCACGGCACAGAGAAGGACCAACATGCACACATTGAAATGATTAAAAAAATAAAAACAAATACAATAAAATGGCTAATAATAAAATGAACAAAAACATCACAACAACCACAACCTCAAAACAAGAGGCTTTCATTAGATCTTACTCTGGCTAACATCATTATTTACAGTGATTTGTTTAAAACTGAGCCTTTACATGATAAGAGATTTTTTAATTGTATTTATTTATTTATAGCTGTGTTGAGTTATTTCTTTAAAATTGAGATATTTCTGTGAAAACCCCTTGGCGAGTCTTCACAGTAACTTTTTCTGTGAGAAAGTACACCCTTTGTAATCACACTGTATGAAATAACGAGGCTATAATTGCAAAGTGCTCTTATAATGCTAGCATGTGTTCCCCCCTTGGTGCCATTTATAGGAGAACACTTTAGCTGCTTGTGACAAATGCATTGTTTGCTGCAAGTCATCTGGAATAAACCTCACTTTAACGTGTGAAGCCGCCACCTGCATGTAGTGACAGGTGATGAGCCTAAAACCTTCACCACCTACATATGTGTCACAATGCTTCATTGCACCGAATGACACTGTAGGTCTTTCAGTGCATGTTAATGGTCTGTTCTCTTTATAGTCTCAGTTTTAAATGTTGTCTATTGGTGCAGAGTATCACTTTCAGTTAATGAATAAGTATTTATTAGATGAGCCAGGGGACATTTGTGCTTGACACACGGAAAGAGGGGGGGAAACAGTCATTTGTGTGTCCTAATCTTTTTACCTTCCACCCTTTGAACCTTCAAAATGTCTAAAATCTCCTGCATTGATAGTCATAAGCTGTGGCCATTTTAGCCCCGTTTTAGGGGTGCTCAAGCGCCCCCTAAATTTTATCTCACCACCCCTAAAAAGAATTAAGAAACCATCATTAGGAATTTGTAAAGAAACTCAGTTCTCAAACCTTAGATTCACCAAAATATTGAATCAGTTTGGAATTAATATAAATGATGACAGTCTTAAATAGGCCAGTAAAATCTTTTTTTTTTTTTGCACTAGTCAGATCTTCAACGTCACCTGTCAATCAATCCAGTACGCTCGTAAGCAACTGACCAATCAGTGATCTCAATTTGTCCCTGAGTGAAACGCCCCTTATCTGCAGAAGCTCCACCCCCTTTTCCTCTGACAACGTTGTCGGGATTTTGCTTTGTGGTCAGAGAGGTTTCGTGAAAAATCATCAGAAAAAGATTATGTTGGGGTGGACATGTGATTATGTGTTAGCATTTAGAGGGTGGAATACAGTTCAATACATTTCCCAAACCAAAATGAAATTTGGAAAACTGTAAAATATGGATTATGAACTGCAGTCAAACTCATGAACAGCTGAATACAACAGCGAAAAACAAAAAGTGTCACATGATAATCATTACGAAGGTAACTGCAAGTACGTTTTGGATGCATGAGCGAAGCAGAGCGTGCTCTTTTCACACAAGGAGAGCTGTTGGTCAGGCCACTTATTGTGCCTTTAACTCTAAAATAGTTATTGAATCAAGTGTTTTGTTATATAGATAAACATAGATGTTTGCAACACCGTTAAAATACACCAGAATGCAGGAAAAGGCATGAAATCTACTTTATTCAAATAAATTTAGGGGAGGTAACCCCCCTATTCATTAACTCAACCTTTATGTATACAGGCTAGCCTCAAAGAACCAAGAGGACTAATTTACAAGAGGGCCTGTTCCAGACAGAACATATAGAGTTCAGACAACAATAATAGTAAACAATGACCTGTAATTGTACTGATATGTAAATAAATGTCTGAAAAACAAACTAAAAACTTTATTTTTGGACATTTATTTTATACATTTAGAGCTGTTGTTAATAAATGTGTCTGACAACTGGGACAAAGCTTTGACTCAGAAATATATTTTTCTTATTACTTCATGGAAAGAAAAACATTAAAAAAAAAATATTGCGCTTTATCTTTTTTTTTT
>JBBPBX010026098.1:15582-27737 GCA_038048925.1 Garcialebias charrua
TGCTACCCCCGCGACCCGTCCCCGGATAAGCGGAAGAAAATGGATGGATGGATGGATGGATGGAAAATTTAAGCTCAAAGACCTGGTTTATGGGAGCTGCCATGTTCTGTTTTTGGATCCAGAGTCTGAGCAATGAGGCTTTAGGTTCCGCCTTCTCCACATACAATCAAGGTGTCACATGACCTTTTTATTCAAGCATACAATTATTCATAATAACAGCTGAATAAATTAGAAAAATGAATAACTGAAAATACAACAGTGAGGTAAGGACGATGAGTACCAAGAGTCGCCACCTGTAAAACTATTTGAGGTGTAATAATTAGATTATTATTATTATCATTTTACCAGTGACAATGTCCCATTTGTTTACAAGGAGAAGACTGGACTTAAAACCAGCGCACGGGGATGTCGCTCAGCTCTAGTTTAAACTTCCCAAGAATGAATCTACCCCGTATTTTCCGGTGTATAGGTCGCACCTTTTTATGGTTTTTTCAAGGCCTGCGACCTATACTCGGGTGCGACCTATATATGGCTTGTTATCACTTTTGGTGAAACAAATGTTTAAATCCAGCTCATTTCACAATTACGTTCATTTATTAAGGAAAAGTTCAGCTCAGACATATATTTGCTATAATTTTTATCAAACAAATAATTGTTTTTAAGTGTTACTCTTCTTAAAAACCTTGCTGTGCGCTCCTGTGGCAGACATTTGCAGCAGAGCTAAACGTAGGTGCGACCTATACTCCAGTGCGACCTATCTAGGGATTTTTCCAATCTATTGGTGATGATTGGACAATGCGACCTATACACAGGTGCGACCTGTACACCAGAAAATACTGCAGTTGTCTTTATCGGTCAATGGTAGATGAGAAAAGTAGAAATTCAAACAAGCCATTGCCGCAAGGTGGTGATAACCTCAACATTAACCACCCATTAAAATACTAAAGGAAAACTCTCTGGAGCGCAGCTAAAGCTCCCAAAACAATTGCCCATTAAAACTATAAATTCTGAAGCTTTGCATAAGCTACTTCCTCACGCAGTGCTCATGATGTCGCTCTGTCCTCCGGCATAGAGCTATCATTTCTAATCTGAACCCGGAGCCCGGACCCGACCGACCCGGATTAGGGTCGGTCCATAATAATGTGCTTAATGTGCAGGTGGTGTGTTGATATACTGTAATGTGTTGGTGTCTGGCTTTTGATTGCATCAGCAGACGTGCGCAGCTAATGAGCCAATTATTTGGCAACATGGCTTGCCAAACCATTACCAGGCGCACACGGCCATTTGACCGCGTGTTTCCCGGCCTTGAAAGAGAAAAAAGTTCAGTTAAGCTTCAGATGGACTACTGGCAGCGATCCATCTCCAAATGGACGTTCATTCAGCCGTTGCACTCAGTGGACGCACGCGGCCGATGACCCAAACGGGTGAGATCACAAAATATCTGATATGTCAGAGCAGGGTCCATGTCTGAATAATGCAGAATGCAGGCAGAAGCAGGGGAAGCATTTAGTGTGCTTTGATGGTCATAAAAGGACAAACACCCTCTCTGTTCTGATCTTCTGCACCCTTAACTCAGGCGCGAGCGTCTGATGACCGTTAATAACTACCGGTATATAAGAAGCCAAAGCTTAATTAAAAATGTCGGGGGGGTGGAGTGTCGGGTTCGGACCTGTAACTACTGTACTGTTAATTTGTCGGATCAGGGGTTTGGGAATTATGGCTACGGGCAGGGGCAGGGTCGGATCAGATATTTTGGATGTGAATGCAACTCTACTCCAGCAGCAGACAAGGTTCTCAGGACTTTAAGGATCTGACACAGCAGATCATAATGAATATTTTTAGATGATTTCTGTTAATACTGCCACATGTGGCAATGGGAGAAACACTGATAATGTTAAGCATGGAGACAGGGAAGATTAGTATCGGAATGACAATCTCTTGTACAAAAATATTCCCTTATGTTGCATATTTTATCAAACTCCATGAAAGCTCTGATTACAAAAACAAACTTAGTTTGCTCCTCATGGCAGAACTGTGTGAAGAAAGAATCCACTGACTGCACAACAGCTGACTGAACATGCCCCTCTGACCATCAACAGCACCGCAGTGGAGAGAGTGGACAGCACCAAGTTCCTGGGAGTGTACGTCTCAAAGGACCTGTCCTGGAGCAGGAACACTGCATCACTGGCGAAGAAGGCTCACCAGCGCCTCTACTTTCTCCGCAAGCTGAAAAGGGCTGGAGCTTCAACCTCCATCATGTGCACCTTCTACAGAGGTGCCATAGAAAGTGTCCTGACCAGCTGCATCACTGTGTGGTTTGGTGCATGCACTGCATCCTGCCGCAAGAGCCTCCAGCGCATCGTGAAAGCAGCTGAGAAGATCGTCGGCACCTCCTTGCCCTCACTGCAGGACTTACACAGCAAACGCCTCACTCGGAAAGCCCACCGCATGGCAGGTGATCCCACACACCCACTACACAGCCGCTTTAGACTGCTGCCATCAGGGAGGAGACTGAGGAGTCTCCAGGCTCGTACCAGCAGACTGAGAGACAGCTCTGTTCATCAGGCAGTCAGAATGCTAAACACTCTGCCTGCTCTGCCTCCCCTCCCATTTGAACTGCCTTAACACAAAAAACTTTCTCACACATTACCACTCAACACAAAGTTTTTAACACTGGACTCTGTGTCATCAAACGGGTTATTCACTAAACTCTCGGTCATGTGTTCATTCAGTTTGCACTACTTCTCATATTTGCACTAATGTTTGTATTACATTACTGCCTATAGTCATACTACTGTTTACATTCACTGTTTACATTTATTAATACTGTTTACATTTATTACTACTGCTTTACATTTATTACTACTGTTTACATTTACACTACTTTTATCTACACTACTGCAGATACATATACAGCATTCTCTGACTAGCCTTATCTAAGGATGCCAAATGTGCCTTATGTGCCTCACTGCATATGCCACTTTGCCTCTATACCAACATCAACTACCTCATACATATACTGTGTACATCAACTTATATGCTGCTGTGCCACTCTTTGCAAATGTCAACGCTAGAAACTTCAGTTTATTTTATAGATTTACGTTTTTATACTTTTCATACTACTATGCAAAAACTCAGGACAGTATTACACTTTTATTATTTCATTTTATGCTTATGTTCATTGGGTGTTTGGTGTTTTAGGGGTGTTTGGTGTTTCAGTGTTGGTGTAAATTTTCATACTTTTATACTATTATGAAAAAACTCAGGACAGTGTTACACTTTTTTACTATTTTATGCTTATGTTTATTAAATGTTTTAGTGTTTAGTGTTTAGATGGTTACTGTTGCACCGAGGGACTGAGAGAAACGCAATTTCGGTCCTGTGTATGTCCTGTACATATTGCAGTTCTGACAATAAAGTTGACTTTGACTTTTGACTTTGAACCAGCGCTCTTATAGAAGTGCATTGTTGACAACTGATGTACCTCCACTTGACCCGTCCCGTTGTCCACCATCCTCTCCTGAGCAGAAACCTCTGGCATCGTGTGCATCAGTGAGGCATCAAATTTATCTTGTGTGACGTGAGCTTAAACAAATGTCAAAACAAAAATCACAAGTCGCTGATTGTCTTCTTTTTTACAATATGAAGCTTATTTTTGCCAGGTGGGTCATTAATTAATTGGAGATACATTTGGCACTTCAAGAAATGACAAAAAACCCTGATAATTTCTCAAATTTTGGTAACTTAACAGAGTTTGACGGTAACAGAATTGACAATTTCAAACGTTTTTGATAAAAACTCCACTTGCTAGCATAAATGCTAAAAGCACACGTCACCAATAAAATTATGGTTTAAAAAGGTTTAAATAGAAATATTTTTATAAAAAAATCAGTAGTGTCTTCCTAGTGATATTAGAGTAACAAGATTGACATAAAAAACGATAACTCTTAGTGTTGACGCTTTTCATATTGAAATAATTTCTCAGAGAAGGGTAGACACCTCTGAGTGCTTGAGATCTGGCCAGCAAAAGGAAGTGATGTCATTTCATGCAACTATCATAGCTGAGGAATTTCATTCCAAAAATGTAAAAGGACATAACCTTATGGTAACTAAGTTACTGAGTTGACTAAATATTCTCGGACACATATTTTTTTTTAGAAGAAAAAAAAGTCTTTTTAATTAATTTACTGCAATATTGTTGTATACTGTAATTGACTATTTCAGCAGACTGAAAAATAATATTTTATAGTTTCCAAAAAAATAAAAACCTGAAAAGCCTGTTTTCCCATCATTTTCAAAAATGGGAAGGAAAAGCCATGACCAACTCGGACAACAAGTAGTTATGTTTATGGAACTATATAAAACATGTTTAAATGTAATTATATATGTTATGAACAGTGACATATTGTGATCCCTACAAATAATCAAGAAATTTTTAAGATAAAAAAAAAAAGGAAAAAATTCAACAAAGCAGGCCAAAAATAATGACTCTGGACATCAAATGTATCTCCAAATATAGAATGACTCAGGTGTTCATCCCCACTAACCAATTTTCCCCCTGGTGTTTGTTTTTCCAAAGCCTTGAGACTGATCTTTTACAGTCCACTTCTGGAAGAGCTGCCGGAAGACAGCTGACTCTGCCCCATCATTCACTGACTCCACGTTGGTGGTCATCGGGTAGTTCTTTGATTTGATGAAGTCCTGTAATGACACAAACGTTGACAACACTGGAACTAAAATGCCAGATCAGTCAAGCAAAAGCCAAAGGTTTTGTGTGACTCACCATAGCTCTGGACATGGCCGCTTGCCTTTCAGCTTTGTTTGCTTTCTTTCCCTTCCATACGAAAATCTTCAGCCCACCTTGGTCCACAATGTAGCAGTCCTAAAGTGATAATCATGTCATAGAGTATAACTGTACGGAAGGGTATTGCTGTCATCCACAAAATAACATTTTTTGAGCTTATGTAGTAAAAACGTGATACGTATAATAACGTGATTTTATGTAGGAAAAACGTGATATTATGTAGTAAAAACGTGATACGTATGTAGTAATAACGTGATATTATGTAGTAAAAACGTGATCTGAAGTAGTAAAAACGTGATACGTATGTAGTAAAAATGTGATATTATGTAGTAAAAACGTGATATTACGTAGTAAAAACGTGATACGTATGTAGTAAAAATGTGATATTATGTAGTAATAACGTGATATTATGTAGTAAAAACGTGATACGTATGTAGTAAAAACGTGATATTATGTAGTAAAAACGTGATATTAAGTAGTAAAAATGTGATACGTATGTAGTAAAAACGTGATACCTATGTAGTAAAAACATGATATTAAGTAGTAATACGTGATACTATGTAGTTAAAAACGTGATACGTATGTAGTAAAAATGTGATATTATGTAGTAAAAACATGATAGTATGTAGTAAAAGAGTCAGAGTCAGAGTCAGAGAGTCTTTATTGTCATTTGCACCGCATGTGGTACATGTGATGAAAACGAGATTATGTACACAGGGTCCCAGTTACATCCAACAACAAATGCAAGAGAAAAACAGTAATAACATCTAGGATTAACTAAGAAAAACATCAACTAGTAATACACTGCCCTAATGTAATAGAAAAACATCATTATAAACAGCAGCACGAACACGAGTCTGTATGAGCAGATGGTCGCAAATGAACACAGCAACATGAAACAGATCAGCAGCAACAAGAAAACAGATCAGCATCAGCATGATGTGATATTTTGCAGTGTTTATTCGTGTTGATTATTTATTCATGAGTCTAACAGCCTCAGGGTAGAAGCTGTTCCTCAGTCCTCAGTAAAAATGTGATATGATATTATCACGTATTTACTACATACGTATCACGTTTTTACTACATATTATCACGTTTTTACTACATAATATCACGTTTTTACTACATAATATCAAATTTTTACTATACGTATCACGTTTTTACTACATACATACCACATTTTTACTACCTAATATCACGTTTTTACTACATAATATAACGTTTTACTACATACATATCACGTTTTTACTACATACTTATCACGTTCTAACTTCATACGTATCACATTTTTGCTACTTAATATCACGTTTTACTACATAATATCATGTTTCTACTACATACGTATCACGTTATTACTACATATTATCACGTTTTTACTACATAATATCACGTTTTTACTACATACGTATCACGTTTTTACTACATAATATCAAAAAAAATTATTTTATGGACGACAGCAATACCCTTCTGTATAACTCTAACGTGTGTTTCTAGTAAACAAAATAGTTCTTGAATTTGCTCGAGTCACAACAAGAGACTTAAAATGAGTCGTTCAGTGTTGCTCAGACTCACATCATGGTTTAGCAGATCCTGAACCAGAGGTCTTGTTGCGACCTCCACAACCTTCATCTGACCGTCCTCATCTGACACACTGAAATCAGAGGTGCAACCATGAGAATGAAACCAAACTGAGTTCAAGAGCATCACTAAGAGCGAGCAGCTCACCAGTAAAGTGTGAGGTTAGCCTTCACTTCCTGGTCGACGACTTCATCCGGCTTCCCGTCCGTCAGGTCTGAGGTTCTTTCACCGAGAACACTGTTTATGAGCTCCATGTTCTGAGGAGAGCTGCGTTCCGCATCTCCCTCGATCACTCTGACCTCTGCTCGGCCTCCTCGCTCTCTGTCTCGGATGTCTTTGGACAGCAACATGCCCTGAGAGACAGACGGAGCGCACGCAATCAAAGATTTACGTTTATTAAGGGGAAATGGTAAAGATGTAGGTTTTGTTAAGCTTGTTTTTATTTTCTCTGTAACTTTAGACAAACAGCAATCTGTACAATCTAAACAAATGCATTGGGTGCCTGTTAACTTTTGGAGTGGACCTATTTCAAGATGGATGGCACAGCTAATTGACCCTTGCATAAAGTTTGATAGCAAATGATGGTCATCACCAACTCATACTTGGAGCACTGATTGTGCAAGATCCTGAAGAAAATGATATCTCAACATAATTTACAAGATATGACCAACAAAAGATGATCCAAGCCATAAATCTGATAAAATGCGGCACGTAGTATGCATTTTTTTCATTCAACTTTTATTTATACAGGTTAATCCCAATGAGCCTCGGGGACTCATTTACAATTTTTTTAAACAATTAAAATAAAATAACCAAAAGGACAATCAAAAGGAAAAGTGTCGAAAAAACATCTAGATAATAAGGCAGTGTAGAAAACTAAAAACAGGAACATGTCTGCATTGGTTTTTCCCTGGAACTTAACAGATGTTTGAAACCATTTAGAGAAGTCAAGGTTGAGAGCTTCAGATCTTTTTGCAAGATATTCTAGGAAAAAGGAGCGGAGTAGGAGAAGACCCTTTTGCCAAGTTCAGTCCTCACTGAGGGGACACTGCAGGTAATCATGTCCTGAGAGCGCACGCTGTAGCTGCACTCACACAGTGACATGTAGGAGGAGATGTATGAAGGCAGCAGACCAAGAAGTGATTTAAAGATGAAAATGTACCAGTGAGAGAGTCTGTGTGAAGTTATGATGACCAGTTCACCATTGAATACAGGGTGCAGTGGTGGGTACTGTAATTACAGCCGGCTATGAATCTTAGCGCACCGTGATAGACAGTATCCAGCATCTGCAGGGTGCTTGTAGGAGCGTTCATGTAGATAATGGCACCATAATCAATGGGGGGAAGGAAAGCCACAGATACAAGGCATTTCCAAGCATTCAGAGTTAAACAGGATCTATTTCTGAAAAAGAAACCACGTTTAACTTTCAGTTTCCTTACTAGGTTTTCCACATGAAGTTTAAAAGAGAGATGAGAATCTACCAAGATACCCAAATACTTGTAGGAATCGACAAACTCAATAGGGACACCATTTGAGGATAAAATCAAAGGAAGAACTGCTAGGACCGACTTCCTGTTTGAAAAAAACATCCCTTTGGTTTTGTCAGCATTTAAGACAAGTTTGAGACTGAACAAATCTGACTGGATGATGTCAAATGTGGATTGCAAAAGCTGGAAAAGCTTGGCAACTGTTTTGGCTCGACCAGAAACAACTGTGTCATCAGCATAGACGTGTAGGGACGCATCAGGGATGCTTTGACCTACATTAATACCTGTGTAGATTGTAAAGAGGGTGAGTCCTAAAAATGGGCCTTGTGGCACACCATTGTTAACTGTTAAATAACTTGAGGAAATACCATTATGTTGAACACATTACCAGAGAACCAACCAATGGTGTGATCTGAGAAACCAATTTCTGAAAGCTTATGACACAATATGTCATGATCCACAGTGCCAAAAGCTTTAGACAGGTCTAAGAAAAGTGCAGCACAATTGCATTTCATTGCTTCAAGGATTGCGAGATCTTAAATTACATGAGCTTTCTTCATCAACTCATGCTCATTTTCATTCTGCATCTGTTTTTTGTCGTTATGGATTTTGACATTAATTTCTATTTTGTAAAAATGCTTGGACAAAACAACATCTATTCATGTTTTCTACCTGCTTTTTCTTTCCAGGTCACGGGGGTGTTGGTGCTTTTGTCCAAAAGTCACTGTGTATTTTGATGGTAAAAAATCTAAGTTTGAGTGATAAAAGTTAAACATTGTTTTCCTGCTGCTTCCCCTGCTGAAAATGAACTTGCGCTATGCACATAAATGGAGGATGCTAATATTTGCCTTCTGAACAATGAGGATGTCCATTACAAGAGAATGCCATTTGTTTAAATGTAGTTTTAGCTGCTGGTATCTGAGGTTATTACTAACTGTGTGATTTCTATTTAAGCTGAATATTTAAATCAGTGATGCGGAGCCCTATAGTCCCCTTACTTTGAGCCTTTCCTGTTTGTTGCTCTTTGGTCCGTTCCACTGCACAATAGTTTTTCCAAGGTCTAACAGGAAGACGTCTCCAAGGTTGAAGCTCTTCCAGCTCATCTCCACCTGCAACACAATGAAACACAAATAATTATTTCTACATGAAGCCTACATCCCACAATGTCATATAAACACATGGCTCACCTCTTTGGCAACCACTCTTTTGTTTCCCTTCACATGAAGCAGCCTCTCAATGTTGTAGGTGTTGGTTTCAATGTGTCTCATGCCCGTTGCAATGCCCCCCGTCTTATATCTGAACAACACAGACCGGTATTCTTCATGACTCCGTTGACCTTTTCCAAAGTAGCACCATTTTGTTTTACTCACATTATTCCCTGTTTGAAGTAGCCCCTGAAAGTGTCTGACTCATAGTTCTGAACTTCTCTGTACTGGACCGGAGAGGAGCCTAAAAAGTCATCAAGCTGGATGGTGTACACAGCAGCTGCTCCCTGTTCGTCCTGAGAGGACTCAGAGCCAATCCAGTAGTGGATGTTATAACTCAAAGCAGTTTTCAGCTTCTGCGTCTGCAGACGTACAACAGTGGACAAACCGTGTGTGCAGCTCAGGAGAATATAAGGAGAATAATGCAATTTTAAAACGTTGATTATTTTTATATTGTCCAATGTAACATGGCAGGATGCCTATAAAGCTGTAATAATCCATTCACCATCCCAGACTTACAAACAGAAGGACATAGCAGTCACCCTCGTAAAAATTTCCATACGATTTTTCAGGAACTTGAACCAGCTCCATTTTCTGTTGCGCAGAGAGGGGAAAGGGGGATATTTAACAACAGGTTCACCAGCAATCTTTTAAATGATGCTGTTTATTTCATCTAACAGTTAATGTATGAAATTAAATCAATTCACCTCAATTCTCCAGATTATAATCCCAGGGTTTCGGGTTACAGCTCTGAATGTGTACTCCATGTTGTCTCGTTGCAGTCCTTTTCAGTGACACTTGTGTCCTTTTTTGACAAAACAAAGGTTTAAAAAGATTTAGACACAAATGTATTACTTTTTTAAAGCATTTTTTACTGCAGGATTATCACATACAAAGAGTCACATCTCTAATATCTTGACAAACACATGGATAATTCAATGAACTATAAGCCGCAGATTTAATATATTTTCAAACAATACGTACCAGGTATTTTCACGTGAAGGGCTCATATGATCATTCAGCAGCTAATGTCCTGTCTGATAACAAGAGACCCACAGTTCTCGTGCCAGCAGTGCTCCTAAGAAATTTGCTTGCCTTTTTGCATTTTCAGAGCCTGTCATGGTACTCTGCCCAATCACGGAGGAAGATTTGAGATCCTGTAGGCAAATGTGCTAGAAAAGAAAAAGGCACTGACTCATATGCAAATACTGTACACACAGTAACACTGATCATCTCTATTATACAACATTTACATCATACATGGTAAATAAAATAATGTAAACTCAGTTGTAAACTGTCTGCTGTCTTTAAGTAAAATGCACATTAGGATTTGTGACTATTTCAAGTAAAACTACAAGAATTAGTCATAAGGTTCAAGGTGACTTAACTGTCATTTGCATCACATGTGGTGCATGAGGTGGAACAAAGTACTGTACTCAAGGTCCCAGTTACACACGAAAACAGCAATAATATAAACTATTTAAAAAAGACAACAGTATACAAGGATCTAAGAGACTGTATACTGTATGCTAAACAGTAATAATATCACATTCAAGTATATCTTTATCGTCATTCACATCACATGAGGTGGAACAACAAGTTCTTACACTGTTCATTCTCTTAAGGTTATCCTGAGGTTTTTTTTCTTTCTCTTGATTAAAACAAACATAAACAGATCTACAGATCGAAGACGTCATGAAGTTCAACATTTTCTCCAAGGACAATTTCAGAAAGGAACCCAGAATCAAACTGTCCTCCTCATGTTTCCACCAGCTCCCTTCAGTGATGAAGTGTTTGGTGCTTCATCTTTGTTTTACATGTTAGCATCACATTCAAAGGATTCATAATAAATAAATAAAAAATTTCTAAGAGGTGCGGTCTCTCAGTTAGAAGGTTGTTATAGCTCTTTATTACATTTTGAACATTAAAAATTTCAAACAAAACCATAAACAAATAAAAACATAAATATTTCCACCAAAATATTCTGGAAACAAAACAAAAATGTTTGAAAAGAGAGCAGGAAGAAGCAATGGCTTATCCAGTCCTGTTCCTAAATTTACATTCTGAACCAAACCAGTTTTGTAAACAACAACAACAACAACAACAACAACAACAACAACAACAACACACACAAAGTGTAGACAGAAAAAAAGTGTAGACAGAAGTACAAGCTTATTATACATTCACTTTTTTCATTCCTCTTCTTTCAAGTGAATACCTCCACCTCTCCAAGTTATCTTCCACCTGTTCCCTGTTCTCACCACAGATCACAATGTCATCTGCAAACATCATAGTCCATGGTGATTCCTGCCTGACCTCATCTGTTAGTCGGCCCAATCCTTGATGCACTCCCACCTCCACCTTGAAGCTATCTGTCACTCCTACAGCACATCTCACCACTGTCCTGATGTCTTCATACATGTCCTGTACCAGTCTAACATACTTTTCTGCCACTTCAGATTTCCTCATGCAATACTACACCTCCTCTCTTGGCACCCTGTCATATGCTTTTTCTAAATCCACAAACACACAATGGAGTTCTTTCTGACCCTCTCTGTACTTCTCTATCAACATCCATCAAAGCAAAGATGGCATCTGTGGTGCTCTTTCTTGGCATGAAACCATACTGCTGCTCACAGATAGTCACCTCTTGTCTAAGTCTTGCTTCCACAACTCTCTCCCAGATCTTCATTGTGTGGCTCATCAACTTAATTCCCCTGTAGTTGCTACAACTCTGTACATCACCCTTGTTCTTAAAAATGGGAACCAGCACACTTCTTCTCCATTCCTCAGGCATTTTCTCACCCTCAAATATTCCATTAAATATTTGAGTCAAAAACCTCACTGCCATCTCTCCAAGACATTTCCAAACCTCCACTGGTATGTCATCAGGTCCTACTGCCTTCCCCTTCTTCATTCTTTTCAGAGCTTTCCGGACTTCACCCTCACTAATCTTTCCCACTTCCTGGTCCACAGTTTCTATGACCTCCACTCTTCTTTCTCTTTCATTCTCTTCATTCATTAGCTCCTCAAAGTAATCCTTCCATCTACCCATCACACTCTCCTCACTTGTTAGAACAT
>JBBPBX010026099.1:4962-35641 GCA_038048925.1 Garcialebias charrua
GGGGGGGGATCACTGGTGCCCATATCTAGCCATCACTATGTGAGAGACCGTGGAAACCCTGGACAGGTCTCCAGTCCATCCCAGGGCCACATAAAGACAAATGAGACAATCATTCACTCACACCTAAGGACAATTTAGAGTTACCAGTCAGCCTAACATGCATGTTTTTGGTCTGTGGGAGGAAATTGGAGAATCTAGAGAAAGTTTTTTTTAATCTAGAGAAAACCCACGCATGCACAGAGAAAACATGCAAACTCCACCCAGAAAGGCCGGTATTCAGTCTGACGATCTTCTCACTGAGAGGCGGCAGCTCTACCAGCTGTGCCACTGTGCCGCCCCTTCTTGAATGCAGAAATTAAATTACTGTAATATATTTAACACGTTTTTCTTAAAAGCTGGTTGCTGATGTTGATGGATACTTTGATCATTTGCAGAAAATTACTGAATTTGTGAAGGAACAAAAGTAAACATCTGATTGAAAATAAGCAGGTTATTTAAATCAACTTGTAATGTGCCGGGTAAAACCTGAGCCAAACGTCTGTGGCATTTCTTCCTATTCCCACATTTTCTCTGAGATTCGGATTGACTGTGTTAGCCAGGGCCACCCATGTTGTTCCGTGCCGATGCTATGGTAAACATTGCCGGGTCCATTTGGACCTGCTTTTCCAGCCTCTGGCCAAGCCGTCTGTAGGAGATGCCAACCAGAATTGAGTGAAAAACCAGACGGAGCTGTTCTATAAGTTACCCATGCCAATGTATTTGCTTGACTTGTCCAAGTAGGGGGGGGAAAATCCCCCAACATTGCCAAATGAGCTGAAAATAACTGCAAGCACATCGTTAATTTGTTATGTCTAAGAGCAGTTTTACTTTTCTTTAAAATTACTGATTTAACTAAGAGCTTGAATGAGTTTATTATTTCCACATTAAAGAACTGAAGAATCTGGTCAAAATTGTAAAACGTTATATACAGGAATGGAAAATTACCTTGACTTTTATTTAATTAAAACCGAGATTCCTCTTCTTTAGAACAGGTTTTATCATTGAGAACAAAAGCACTTCTATATCTATAAAACAATGCATTATTGAACATGGAGGATTCAGTTCAATTAAAGCTCCACTGACATGTTCTTTTAACTTTTCAAAAAATGGCACAACATATATAAATATTAAGATAGACCTCTGACCGTTTTTGCTAAAATAATGTTCAATGAATGAAATTTCCTCTCAAAATATTTTAAATTTAGCGCCGTTTTTTTAGACCGTAAATCCGGATTTTCCGGTCACGTGTCAGCAGAACCGATCTGACGTCACGTCCGATACTGAACTCTGCTCAAACCGTACATTGAATGGACAAAAATATAAACGCATCCGTCGAATTTAGCCAATTAAAACTACATTTTAGCGATTTGGCTTCAGTTTGGGGAAAAAAAAGTTATTTTGAGTGATGCACAACGAACGGAAAGGTTTATATTCTCCGTGTTGCTTCTGTAAGAGTTATCACGATAGCTCTGCTGCCATCTGGTGCTCAATGTGAAACCTCCCTTGAAAAAAAAAAGCAAAACGGAGAATATAAACCTTTCCGTTCGTTGTGCATCACTCAAAATAACTTTTTTTTCCCCAAACTGAAGCCAAATCGCTAAAATGTAGTTTTAATTGGCTAAATTCGACGGATGCGTTTATATTTTTGTCCATTCAATGTACGGTTTGAGCAGAGTTCAGTATCGGACGTGACGTCAGATCGGTTCTGCTGACACGTGACCGGAAAATCCGGATTTACGGTCTAAAAAAACGGCGCTAAATTTAAAATATTTTGAGAGGAAATTTCATTCATTGAACATTATTTTAGCAAAAACGGTCAGAGGTCTATCTTAATATTTATATATGTTGTGCCATTTTTTGAAAAGTTAAAAGAACATGTCAGTGGAGCTTTAAGCTCCTTTAAGTTTGTTTATTTAGTGCCATTTTGCACCAAAAATCACTTCAGTGGAAAAAAGTCAAAATCTCGAATCTACTTCAGGCCAAGGCAGATCCAGATTCTAATCCAACTATTATCTGGTTGCCAGCTGACTACAATTGGATACATTACCAAACTTTAGCTTGGTAGCTGTTAAATTGTCTGAAATAAAGCCATTTTTGTGTTGACCAAAGTTTAGCTGAGACACTCATCTTTTTTTGTATTTAACCTGTATTTAACCTGTATTTAACCAAGCAAATCCTGCTGAGCTCACAGATCTCTAAAAGAAAGGTCTGAAAGCAGCATAAACATACTTGTTTAGGACTGTAAGGTATCCAGAGTACCCAAGAGAACATGCTGGGTCCACACAGAAAGATCAACTAAACATTCAGTAAGAAAGCTGTTCCTCGAAAGACAGCAGGATGTTGTTTATAGAAAAAAGCACAAAAAACAATTTAGTTGTTCTTACCTGTGATGATTGCGGTTATACCAATATATAGGTAAGGACCAATGAGAATAGAGGCCAAGACTCAGAATAAGTTTACAGTGTTTATTTACGAAGTGAGAAATAATGCAATAAGCCAGGGATGAGACTGGAACCCTGAAGAGCAAAGAGGTGGATAGAGTTCTTGTAGTCAAGGGTGATAATTTTATTGAAGATTCTCCTTAAAATAAAACATTTTATTTGAAGCTGCCTTTTAAATAACTCAAGGTCACCATACAAGAAATACAATGATAAAAACAATACAACAAAGGCAAAATCAAACAGTTAATGGTAGAATACATAATGTCATTAAGCAGAATAAGCAAGTTTGAAAAAGTGAGTTTTAAGGTTAGATTTAAAAGAGGGCAGAGAATCAGAATTACGGATGTGCTGGAAGAGTTCCAGAGACGAGGGGCTTTGCAGGAGAAGGCTCTGGATCCCATGGTTGTCATGCGGGCAGGAGGTATAACAACAGAGATGGATGAGGAGGAGCAAAGACTTTGGGCAGGTGTGTAATAACAAAGAAGATCAATGGAGGTACAGAAGTGTCACGTTATGGAGAGCCTTGAAAGTGAAGAAGAGAATCTTGACGTCAATACGATATTTTAAGGATAAGGGTGATGTGTTCCTTCGAAGTAGTTCTGGTGATGATCCGAGCATCTGAATTTTGGACAAGCTGATGTTTATGGATAACATGATTGTAGGTTTTATGACCCAAAGTAGGCAGACTGAATGGACTCAGACACAAGTTAACAAAAAGTGTTTGTTTATTTCCAGTGCAGCAATGTCAGGATATGGCTGTGGGAGGAAAGAGGAGACACTGTGAGTATGGTTGATTCCAGATCATCCAAGTTGCAGATATTGTTATATGGGTCTCTCTCTCTGGGTCTCTTGCATTCACTTCTTGCACTCGACGGAGCAGCAGCTTCCCTCCTAAGTTTTCCTCTCCCTGCTTTGCCACTTTGTCTTGTCTGCAGTTTTTATTTTTTTCAGTGCTCGCTCGTACATAAATTTACGATGGATCTTGTTTCGTGGGCTGTTAACGCTATTGACAAGATTTTTTCAACGAAGCGTTCCGGTCCTGGGGAACCGGCATGCCCTTTGCAGTCGCATCCTGCAGGTTATATCATGGATTCCTGGGGCGAGTGGAAGATGTTATGCCTGGACGTGCTTTCTGTCGAGGATGTCGAGGCTATATTCATAATTGGAATTATGATAGTAGGTGCTCTGCTTTTTGGCTTGTGTGGAGTTCTCTTCTATCGAAAAATGAGGAAGACTTCCGAGGCGATCAACGCGCTGTCGAAGCTCCCTTCTCAAACAGAGAGTGTTATCCGAGCTGTGACATCAATGAATCAGCTGTTGTATGAGCTGAACCGCAAAGTGGAGGTGGCCACTGAGGACCGCAGACCACCGGTAAGGTTCGGGACTCGTGTGTAGCACCCAGGAGGGTCACATCTGGAGGTTGATTCATAGTTCGGGTCGGTGGAAAGTTCCCATAATTTGGAGTGTATTGGATTCCAAACAGCCATCTGGACTTCAAGGCCGCAGAAAGAACACTGTGAGCCTGCCCTAAAGATAACACACGCTAATCTAATCAGACTCCCTGACAGCCTGGACAGGCTGTCTGCAAAATCTCTAGAGTGGAGCAACTGAAGAAAATGAAGCTTCTGTCGCACCCCAACCCTCCTTCCCCAGAGAACTGTACTGTGTCCTCTGAGACAGATAAAGCTGGCTGATCACGTCATCATCAGAACTCTGGCTAATCTGAAATGGAGCGCATGGACTGTCTCACTGCTTTGTCCTCAAATGCAAATGTGATTTGTCTTAAATGTGCTGCTGGTAGAGTTTTTTGACTGTATCATAGAGTGTCCTATAAGACAAAATGTGATAGAATCTTTTTTGAATACCGCTGTTTACCCTACTGTAACCTTCCTTTTTTCCATATCTGTTTGTGGCGGCGCAGATTAATTTCTGCTGCAGCTGAGTGTACACGTCCCCCTCTCAAGGACGGTGTGCACGTCAATTGCAATGTTTTATGCTTCGGTGCAATGACGATGCCAATAAAGATATATTCTATTCTTCTATTACTGTTTGTTGTATTGTAGGTTTTGTCAAAGATAGGGAGGAACCAGGTCCAGGGGATCCAAGTGGAGAGGGAGATAAGAACCAGAGAGGTGAGTATTGCAAGACTGGATGGTGGTATTGTGAAGTCCAAGTTGAGTTCCAGCTGAGTTGAATATTTCCTGATGATGGAAATCCAAACGACGCCGGAGAGCCAGGAGGTAGTTGGGAAGACACGACAGAGCAGAACTAGACAGACATGCGAAAAGTAAAGGTTAGACAACTCTTTCTTAGTTTACAGGTTCAAGCTGTCACTCAAATTACCCAGGGCAATCAATGCTCCAATGTAGGTTGACTGTCTGGCAGAGGTTTAAGTAGAGTGGAGGTGCTGGTCGTTAATCAGGTGCAGGTGAGGTGATTGGACGATTTGAAGCTGTGGGTGGAACTGGAGGTGACAGGAAACTGGGAATCCCACAATGGATGATTCTAAGAGGAAGATCTGAGAAGAGGGAGTTACAGTAATCTAATCAAGAGGTGATTAGAGCATCTGAGGATGGCTGTGCTGGTGGGGGTAAGAAATGAACAGAGACGGTAGATGAAAATATGCAGACAGGGTAATGTTATTGACATGAGATTCAAAATGTCAAGATGGCTGCCGCGAGCGGACGTACTGAGGAACGCTCCGCTTATTGGGAGTCATAAAATCATTGAAAATCATTGAAAACTCAAGCAGATCAATCCAGGCAATGTGGACTGAACTAATATCATATTCTGGACGTTTTCTTTAAAACCAATCTTTCTCAATTTAATTAAACGAGCAGTAATCTAACCTCGGTTGTTTGCTGCCTCTGGGTGGGGCGGTGCTCCCGCAGTCGGCGTCGGCCTTGTGGACTGTTGGGACAGAGAGAGCCCTGTTTCGCTCTCTGGAGGTTAGATCCGAAGCTTGCCGGCCACCGTCCGGGGGGCTATTCGAGGGGGGCTCTGGACGAGCGCAGGCTGTCGTTCGGCGAGGTTGTGAATCGACGGCGTTGGAACATCGGCGGCTTTGGACCTGTTCGGAGTTGGAGCGGCGTGGGAGTTCCCGAAGTTGGCGTCTGCCTTGCTGTTGGACTGAAAGGCCTGTTTCGCTCTCTGGAGGTTGGATCCGAGGCTTACCGGCCACCGTCCGGGGACTGTTCGGGGGGGGCTCTGGACGAGCGCAGGCTGTCGTTTGGCGGAGTTGAAAGTCTGCGGCGTTGGAGTGGCGTGAGGTGGCTGTTGTTGGCGGATGAAGCCGTGGAGCGCTGACTTGCTGACTTTTCTCCACCTTCCATCTGCGAGAGCAGCTGCTGCTGAGGAAGACCTCGGTCGGCCGTGGAGGAGGTCTGTTTCTTCTCCTTTCAGACCAGCTTTGCTGGTAATGTGGGTCGATGACCAGGCCTATTCACTCATAAATTTCTTTGCGAATTTATTGACATTGGGAGTCGGCTCTTAGTAAAGATGGCAAATAAACCCAAAAGGGACAAACAAGCTCTGAGTGAGCAAAACTCTGATGATGTTGAAGAAATAAAGAGATCGTTAAATTTCATGAGTTCTGAACTTGTGAAAATAACATCTCAACAAAAGCAAATCGGGTTGTTTGATGAGATTAATCAATTAAAATCACAAATAACTTTGAAGGACAAAAAAATAATGGAATTGGAGTTACGGATCGATGAATTAGAACAAAATTCAAGACAAGAAAATGTAATAATTACTGGATTGGAAATAAAAAATCGATCATATACCAAAGTCACCAAAAATGAGGGGATAACAGAAGATTCGTCGCCTCAAGAGCAGAAGACACTTGAAGACTGAAATATATTTCTATCAGTATTACATTACACCCACTATGCTCCATTATTTGTATACACTTAATTCTGCCTTATAATGTGAAATGTGACACTAGGCAGAACGTTTTTCTCTCGGGCTTTGTTTTCACTAGGGAACAATTACACGCCTGCACATACACAGACATAACATTTGATGTTTACATTGAAGCTGATAGTTTGTTGACAGAAAGGAGGGTCACGTGGTAGTGTAGGTGGTTCTAGGGCGGTCCTGAAGCAGTCCAAGGAGGTTCCAGGGTCCAAGGAGGCGGTGACGACATCCGGGGTTTTATAACCGTGGCCCTGCCTTTGAAGAGTGTGTGTGGACTGTGCTGGAGTCAGGTCTGTTGTCTGCTGTAAGGTTTATTCTTATATGTACAATAAACCTACATAAAATTTGCACATTCGTTTCAGAGCTTCCTTCAACCTTTTGAATTCGCAACAATTTGGTGACCACCGACGTTGAGGGGTTTGCGGTTTCGTCTGAAACGAGAGATGATTTGGAGGGTTCCCCCCCCCCACCGCCGACAGAGGCAGCAGGCGCGCAGTCAACAGCCGGTGATTCACAGAGGTGAGCAGGACCCCTCTTACACAAAACGTCTGCGTTTGGACACACTAAATTATTTGTTGACTGAGGGCTGTTTGTCTCGAGGTGGGCCAGTGGTTTATAATGTTAGCAGCTAAGAGTAAAAAAAAAAAAAAAACGTGAACTACTGTTGGTATTTCAATTGAATGTGCATTTTTTTTGTGGTTCTTGTACATGTAAGTGAGGTGAAGAGCACAGAAGTTCCACACACGCGTAGGGATAATTTACGGTGCCTTAAGTTTGCCCTTCCCCACATCCCACTTCTGCGCTCCGGCCTGTCGGCTGGGAGACACGTTTTCTTTGGACTCCGGGAAACTGTGTGCTCGAGGCCTCATCGTGAACTCCGGGCATCTGTCGCCGTTGAGTCACAGGGGCTTTCATCCGAGACATGGGTTTTGCCGTTCAGAGTGGATTGCCACTCCGGGTTCACAGGTCGCTGTGCAGTGTGATTAGGTCACAGCCGGGACTGTGTTCGCTGTCAGAGTCACATTTTTCTTCCCCTTCCCAGTTAAAGTCGATTACCGTATTTTCCACTGTATAGGTCGCACCCATTCTTTTAAGATAACTTTCTTTTCTTTTTATTATTTATTGTTTTCTTTTCTCTTTTTTTTCGTGGCTTGCGACCTGTACTAGGTAGGTACGGTATACACGCAAACAAGGCAACAGGGAAAGATTTTTTATTTTCATTTTTATTCTCATTTATTGCATTTGTGAGTGTAAAAGCCAGGGAGACAGGAACCAGGTCTGGGGATGTGCCGAAGCAGTTTCGCAGATGCAAGAGAGCTGTCACACGGCCGGTCTCCCCCACTGATTTGTTGCAGTTCCTGCAGATGGGGCTCCCCTCCTCCTTCCACCCCCCCCCGCCGCAGATGGCCTCTGGAGGTTCTGGTCCTGGGACCGCTTGGAGCTGCTGGCTCGAACTCAGATTTATGGCTTCTAACAAGATAATACTCTCCTGTTGGTGCCTGACACGGAGGCAAGGAGACATCTCCTCCCCTCCTCCCTCACCCCCCCCCCCCTACGTGCCTGTGAACCTGCACGGCACAAAGGCCTCTTTCATCCATATAAATCTCACTGAGTTTTCTCCTGGTTCTGGTTTTGGACCTGCTAGGGAGGTCCGCCTCAAAGGTTCCGGCTGATAACAGGGAGTTTTACAACTTAATCAGCTCAGGCTGGGACTGTATAAGTTACTTTTAGTGCTACTATGGAGGACACTCCAGAGTGAAAGACTTAGTTAGTTTGTCAGATTTTTTTATTTTCTGTTGCTGTGACCTTTGTTTTAAACACGCTCACAATGTCGTACTGTATTTTTTTTGCAGATATGTGCTTTTCACTCTCAGTGTTAAAGGCACGTTTCTGATTTTTATAGGGTTAATCTCATGCAATTAATTATGTTTCCGGTTCTCATCACTTCAGCCTGGTGGGGTGCAGGTCATGTTTAATGACATATGAACGAGGCCTGTGTAATGGTGGTTTGGAGTACTTTGGTGGTTTATTATTTGTTTTATTTGTTTGTTTGTTTTTATATATATGTGTATTATTTTTTTTTCTCTCTTTCTTGGAGGACTGCAGCTTGTCTGTTCTGCAGGATCGTTCTGCCTTGGCCTTCTGACCTGCTCGACAGAGTCTGGAAGGGAGTCTTCACACAGCTGACATACTGCAGGGGGTGACTTTATTTAGGTGTTTTCTGAGGATTTCAGCTTGACATCTGATCAGTGAACGTTGCAGGTTTTCCATGAGGACATTTAGTTAGATTTGGTGGTGGATTTCACTTATACACAGATATGCAGTTCTCAATTTACAATTTTATTCCTCACCCCACAACATTACACTTGTTTGCATACATTTAGGTTACCTCCATAGCATGGAGTGGTTGCATCATGACTCTCTAGTGTTGAACACCATTTTTGGACAGATTACATGTATGCTGTCATTGAAGCTAGGTTTTGCTAACAACTCCTCACCTGCACTGGACTGCACTGAACTGTCGAATTGCGTTGTGTTCAGCTGAGCTGCAAGCTGTCACCACCTGCACTGGACTGAAAATGCACTGGACTGCAGATATGCATCATGTTCAGCTAAAGCCAAGCTGTCATGACTCGTGCCTGAACTGTTACATGGAGTTTTACGTTTTGCACCAAGTCTATGAACTGTGGTCTGCACCCACTGCTGGACTCTTGACATCTCCTATGGGGGCTGGAGAACTCATGACAAGTGAAAGTCAAGCTGGAAACGTCACTACCAAACTTTGCAGCCTGGCTGATGTGTCAGCTGACCATGTGATCTTCAGGTGGTGGTTCAATAACTACAGTTTTTCATGATCATATTCTTTGCTATGGTAGAACCTCACGCACACTCATTATTCATACATACATGTACAGATCTCACTGACACGTGACCTGCACAGCCACACTTCTCATGGATTGTTGGATTACCATACACATTTTTTTTTTTTTTTCCTTCATGCACTCGCGTTAGAGCAGTACAGTTTGGTTCTGTTTTCTCCATCATGTTCGGTATGGGCACCTGTTGCATTCCTTTTTGGATGTGTGTTTGTCTTTTTCTTTTCTTTTTCCTCACCTTTTTGGACAAGCCTTGGTGTTGAGAACACGTCTTTCTGGGACTGGACTGACAGCTTCAATTGTTTGTGGTTTCTAGTTTTACCGTCTTGTATACAGTACTATGACTGCTTGTGGTTGTGACAGGCATGGGTGGAGAGGTTGCTGGCATGATGCAGAGAAGGAAGGTAAATGTTTTCTTTGTCCTGGAGACCGAGTGGAAGGGCTGCAAGGCTCACGGTGTTGGAGCAGGATTAAAGCTCTCTTACTTTGGTGTGGATAGTGGAGAAGATGGAGTAGAGGTTATGTTGAAGAAGAAGTTGACATAGGATGTCGTGGTGGTGTGACATGTGTCTAATGGGGGATGTGTCTTATGGTTGAAGTATTACGTCTGATGCTAGGTAGTTGGGTTTGGCTATTTTGAGTTTTTATTTTTTATTTCTGGTAGTATTTCCACCTGCAGTACAGATGACGTTTGTGTTATGAGCATTTCCATTGTTTTCTTTGTAACAGGATGTTTTTTGTTTACCTCCTGTTTCAAAAAAGGGGATGGGAGATAACAGACATACTGTATAGTTAAACACACCATTTCAAATAACTAATTAGATCAACGTTTTAACTCTTCATACAGTGATGAGAGCTGGAAACAGTTATACATTTGATAAAGTTATAAAAGATAATTTTAATAAGTGCCTAAAAACAGGTTGGATCTGAATGTTTGGGGTAATTTATATAGATTTAGTGCTGACTTTTTCTTATTTTTCATTACAGGTCAAATCTGGACTGCTGATGATCTGTCAGCCCTGTGACAGAACGTGTAAGATAAAATTGTGAATAATTTATATTTGAAAAGGGGAAATGCACTTTACAATGTTTCCACAGCTGTGATGGACAAGCAGAGGAACCTTACCATAACTGGGTTTACATTCCTCCCCTTTTCAGCAGATTAATTAATGTTGAATGAATGCTTAATGTTGCAGTGTAACCAATGAAGGGAAAATCTATTTCCCTGCACCATTTTTATTTATTTATCTTACAGGTTAACAGGTGGAACATGCAGCAGAGCAGAACTAATCACATTAACTAACAAACTAACCAACTAATCACTAATATATGCCAAGGTTTTCTCATTATTTGTTGAAACCTCTCAATTGTTGTTTACACCATATGTTGAAAGGATACATATGGTTATTCTTACACCTGTGAAGAATGACTGTGAGTTTGATCCAGGAGGTCCAGAAGGATTGACGGTTGTTGAGATGAATGAGTCAGACAGAATGTGAATGTTTCAGACAGATTAATGTGATTTTATATACATATATGTTTGTGCTTGGTGAATTAGCAGTACAATAGTTGTGTGTTGATAGATTTTTGAGAAAGGTGTACAGGGTTCTCACTATTTTTCTATAGATATAATTTAGTTTTATCAATTTTGATTCTTAGATCTGAACGATAATTAGAAATGTTTTAGAGGATACATTTTAGCTGCACCTTTGTTAAGAGTAAGCCTAGCGGTGAATTTTACTGATAGGAAATGTTTGTGGTAGAACATTCTGGTACAGAGAATAATATATATATATAGGAAATGGATGTGAATAAGATATTTGAGTTTGACAGGTTATGGAAGGATTTTTGTGTTTTCTGTTCTGATTAGATTAATCATAGATTAAGTGTTTAATTTTCTGAATGTGGTCTTAGCCCTTATCACAGACATCTCTGAATAAGAGCAGTTGAGCTTTTCTCAGATATCAGACTAGTCAACAGAGTAGTGTAGGGTTTTTCTCCTCACAGGTGTCTATGATGATGAAGATGAGATGGCCTGACTTGGCTAAAGCATAGTTCACATTCTTTGCTAAAGTTAACACATACCTGAAATGGAGCAGAGTATATGCAATGTTTTGAAGTTTGTTAAGAGTTGATAATTCAATTTTGGGTAATTTAAGGGTTTTTGAGAAAGTATTGGATTTATAAAGTCAAGTTAAAGTCCAGTTGTTTTTTATTGAACGCCTTTTAAAGGTATTGAATTTAACTTCATTATTCCTGCATATACCCTGTTGAGGCGTGATATTTGATAGGAGGGACAGCCCGCTTCATTTTATTGTTTTGTTTTTATTTTTATTTGTTTTATGGTTTCATTTTTACATTTATTTTTGTTTATTTTTGTTTGTTTTTGTTTATTCTTTATTACTTTTTCCGTTTGTTTTGTTTATTTCTTGTTACATTTATTTGTTGTTTTGTTTATTTTATTTTCATTCTTTGTTTTTGGTTGATTTCTTTGCTTTTTGTTACATTTATTTTTTAAATTGTTAGTTTTCTATTGCGTTTCCAGCTTATAAGCTCTGACGGTTACCGTATATTTTCTGTTTAGTTTTTATTACCATTTATATTATTGCTTATTTTATATGAGGGTTTTATATTCTGGGTGGGTAACTTAAATGTAATATTGCTGTGGGAGGGAATGTTAGAGATTTCCAATGTGTATCAAGTTTTTAATTGCATTCTCACATAGAACATATAGGATTTTGTTGACATGATGTTTGTCATGTCAAAAGGGGAATTGAAATATATTTCTATCAGTATTACATTACACCCACTATGCTCCATTATTTGTATACACTTAATTCTGCCTTATAATGTGAAATGTGACACTAGGCAGAACGTTTTTCTCTCGGGCTTTGTTTTCACTAGGGAACAGTACACGCCTGCACATGCAACACACCCAACATTTGATGATTGACATATGAAGCTGATAGCTTGTTGGCTGAGAGGCGGATCACTCACAGAGTAGAAAAGTTCTAGGGCGGTTCCAAGGCGGTTCGGTTCCAGGATTGGTCCCACGAGGCGATGACGTCATCTAGAGGTATAAAACCGTGGTCCGCCTTCGAAGATGTGTGTGTGGACTGTGCTGGAGTCAGGTCTGTTGTCTGCTGTAAGGTTTATTCTTATATGTACAATAAACCTACATAAAATTTGCACATTCGTTTCAGAGCTTCCTTCAACCTTTTGAATTCGTAAATATGTAAAACAAATCAGAACAAACAAATTCTTCAAATGATAAATTGTAATAAAACAAAGTGTCTTTTTTTTTCTTTTGAATTTCATAGTATCTACAGCACACAACCTATTCAAAAACATAAAATAGAAGTGGTCACAGTTCTGTCTGATTATTTTTTGATCTTCCATCCAGTCGCTGCCAGACACTCTCGGTTGGTGACAGATGATGTGTCCAAATCGCAGTACAGTATACCTCTGCCACTCTAAGCAGACAGGTCAGGAAGAGAGCCAGTCATTCCTCTGAAGAGGGTATCCGTACTCCTTTGAATAAAACATCACACAGATGTATTTAACTCGGGGCTAAAATATATGTATGGTAGCAAGACATGAAAATTATATATTGCCAGTATTATTTACCGTAATCCTCCTTTACACAGTCGACCCAGGCCACCATCTTGCCAACTGGACCTGGTTTTGCACCCTGTGAAATCCAGAACCAGCCACACAGGAACAACTGCACGTCACCATTACAACAGGAACGGAATCTCTTGAGGACAGCCTGTTGACAGATCACATTACACATTTTGTTAAGGTTTTCTTTCAAACTGTTGGCATGAAATGGAGTGCCCTCCTTAAAACAGTGAAAAATACTATGATCAAATGGAACTCATGTTTACAGCACGGGAAGTCATTTACAGTCATTATCAACAAATTAGCATATGCTTTATGATGGGGCTGGTTTGTGAGATTGATCAGTATACCAATATTCTAATCTTAGATGTCGTGTTTTCACAGCTGCAAGCAAAATCATTAACAGAAATAAAGACTTGAAAACCTCAGTCATTTTTATTACAAAAATAAATGAAATTAAAAAAAATTATTTAGTAAATTAAGCTATTGAAATTAATGAACTTTTGTGAATACTACATTTGTTGAATATGACTGTACATTAGGAGAGGTGCTCTCATCTTTTTAGGAATGTTTCACATCTAAAATAGTTTAGTAAATGAAACTTTATATACCAGCTTTCAAGATATAAAGATTACAAACTGCTTCACAATCAACATTAAAACAAAACATGTGGAACTAGTCTTGCTTTTAATGTTATGATGAAAAAAATGTCCTGATAAAATGAGGAGGGGGCTGTAAACACTGTCCCATTTGAGCTCTGTTAATTCTACGTGAGTGAGGTTAGCCGCAGGACCTTGCGACAAGTCCTCACTCCAGCCTCTCCAGTAACGGGTTTTTTAACTTTTATCCTTGCACACGAGTATTACCCGATATGTCTCAAGATTAGTTAGAATTAAGGCTGAGACGAGGTAATTCAACCAGACTGTTACTGTCTTCAAATCTGCATGTCATATCCTGTTTCACTCCGCCGATAGCCCAACTTAGCAGAATGGAGTCAGATCGTATCTCACGGAGAAACACGCATTAACGACAGATTACCTCTAGTAGATAGTAATTGTTATCCGTCTGGTTAGTTTTAGAACCTAGGAAAATAAGGTTCCAGGATATTGTTTTACTCTTTTTGGCTAACAAAACCATTCAAAACCTCCAGTGATATTGTTGTTATCTTGAACCAAGTTTTCCATCATTTAATATCCAGGTGAGTCAAGGAAAATCCAAATTTGTACGTTTTTATGTTTCTTTATTATTTAGTTGCAGGGGATTTAACAGCATAAGCACTACTTACTACAGAAAAGATTTAATCAGGTTACATGATTTGCATTTAAGAGATTAAATGATTCACAGCTCACCAAAGATGTCTTCCACACGCTGGGCTTTAATGTGTTTTTAGCTTTAATTGAATTGAGTTCTACTCCAATCAATAATTTGTATAATCTTCTAAAATGTTGGTTTATTCTACAATAATCTGATTCCGATCAAATATGTTTAATCCATCCAGGTAATCTTGGTGTGTTCCAACTTGTGTTTTTATTTCCACCAGAAAAAACTTGTTTTATAATCCCATCCGGAAATCTGGTTGTTTTTCTACAGAAAAACCTCCAGGTGATGCTGTTGTGCTCCAATCAGAAGTCTGCACTCCAGCAGACTGGACAAATCTTTGTTTAATCCCACATAGGAAAAGCTTGTGTTTTTAATTCTTCAGGAAAAACTTGTTTTGTAATCATCCACTTTAGGAAAAACTTGTTTTGTAATCCCACCAAAGAAACCTTCATTTAATCCTGCTATAATCCAGTCAGGAAAGCCCGCACTTCCAGCAGACTGAATAAGTCTTCGTTGTAATTCCACAGAAAAACTCCAGGTAATTCTGTCGTGTTAAAAATCCCAGTTGTAATCCATCAAAACTGTTCAGGGCTAAAAAATCTGGTAATCCTCCCAGGCAAAATCAATTATTCCTCAAAAGTGTTATCCATTCAAAGATATTGTAATCCATTCAGTTGTTCTGCGATGCTGATGAACAAGGTTTTCAAAGCAGGCTGTGACCGGAAAGAACATCCTGTTCTCTCAGACTTTAAACAATCAGTCCTCCATGGCCAGGTCTCCGGGCTGATGTCTTCCTTCACATCAAGGGTTCAGAAAAATAGTATTTTCCTTTAAATGATGTTTAATCCATCATTTTATTCTGTGGTACTGACGAGAGACCTTCCGAAGCAGGCCGGAGACTAAAAATAGAACATTGTGTTCTTTTAGACTGTAAACTACTTTACGCTTGACCTTCGATGTACAAAACTTCCTCCAAACTCCCTTCAAGCTTCTGTGGTACTGATGAACAGGCCTTCCTTAGCCGGCCGGAGCCTAAAATTGGAACATAGTGTACTTACAGAAACAACTCGCCTGCTGCACTCCTGACTCTCTGCTTTAATTCATCAAAGCTTGTAGTTTTTTCAACAAAATTCTTGGTTCTGTCCAGTTGATGAGGTATTTTCAGCAGGATGGAGATAAAGAGCACACCGTGTTTTCTCAGTTCTCAGTCCAAGGCCAGTCAGCCTTCAGTGGGCAGATCCTGCTCCGGGGTCGGTCTCGGATGACCCAAAACAGTAACTTAACTAATAGTTGAATTAAATCAAAAAGAACAAATTGATATCTGTTCTGCACAAATTTGTTCCTAAATCAACATCTTCAGTTAAATCCATCCAGAAAAATGGTAATCCAGAAATAGACAATCTTAATCCATTAGAAAATGTGGTAATTCCTGGAAAAATTAGTCAAACATCCATTACGAGAGGCCTTTAACAGCGGTTTAGAAGACGAACAGGGACACTGTGTTCTTCTTATCTTCCCAATTTTCCCAAACATTCAGCTTGCTGCAGTCTGATCTCTCGACGCACAAAACTTCTCTTTAAACTCCTTTTAATCTGTTATGAACAGAAAGGAAAATATCCCTAATTCATTCAGAAGGGAAAAAAATTGGTTTAATCCATTAATTGAGGTTTATTCCACAGAATTGTTATAAAACAAAAAAATCTTGTAGAAACAAAAATAATTATATCCAGGAAAAATCAGTTACTCCGATAAAAATGTAAAAACATCCATTCACAGCTCCGTTGAGCTTTCAAAGGCCCATTTTGCAGCAGCAGGGAGGACAAAAAAGAACTCCGTGTTCTTTTTAGCTCAAACAAGCTGATAAACCCGTCCGCTTTCAGCGAGAAGATCTCCGCTTTGTTGGTTTCAACCGATTATTTAATCTTCTTGTATAAAAGGAGGCTTTTTTACTGTTATTAATAATTTACTCTTAATATAAATTTAGTTGTGGATTAAACTGGGAATATAACCTACCTTTTTTTGTCAGAAAGTGCCACAAGGGATTTCCAAAAGAATAGGAAAATTATTCCATCTCTGAAGCCAGTCCAAATTGTGAAGAAGTTGGAAATATCCGGGCTGAGAGGCAAAAAAGTATTCCTTGTTGATCAAAAAGAAAAACCCTTTTTCAGATAATCCAATTCTTCTTTTCAGCTCCAGAGAGTTCAGTATAATCCACAAGAATTCTTCAGAGGTCCAAAAACTCAGCAAAATTTCTTCTCTTCCACAGCTTTTTTATAGCCCAGAGAGGGGGCTTCAGTTCCCCTCCTCAGAAAATTACATCATTCTGATAGGGCTTCATTGGTCTGTGGTGAGGTAACGTTTTACACCTCGTCCACCCTCTCGGCAGAGTTTGGTGACATAATTTCCTAAATCCTTATTTAGTAGCTGGTGAGATCATAACTTCCGACAGCTGTTCAGCTCTCAGCAAAGCAATGACATAATAATTTTCTCCTTAGCTCTCACCCTCCCTTCACACGAGAGTCTGGTCAGACAGGTTTAAACTTTCACCCAGATCTCTCAACTTTCACCTACATCTGTGGAAGAACACTCTTTTAACGTGCTATGTAATGTTCAAAACTATATTTTTCAACCCTCAGCAGTGAAGCATTTTTTTAGTTTGCCGTGAATCATAAAAGAAAACATATATCACATCACTTCTCACACTTTGTTTCATATAAGAACACTTTTTTTAATATAATTATATGTGTTTGATTTAGAAGTGAACTGTTAAGAGCCTACAAACTCCTCCGCAGCTCTTCCTCTGTGAGTTTGTAAAAAGTGTGCACCTTTTTATCTCCTCTGACCTATTTCTGCTCCAAGCAGACCTCAGCTGTTTATCTATGTGTGTGTGTGCGTGCACGTGTGTGCGTGAGTGTACTCTGTCTGGTGAGAGGCCTGTTCATGTGCTTGTGTGTGTTTATGCATCTTGCTATGCGTGTGTATGTAAATGTGAGGCCTGCTCCATGCTCTGTTCTGTCAAAACACCAAAACTAACTAGCTTAAAGGTCTCTCTCTGTAACCAAACTCTCCTTGCATCTCTGCAAGTCAAACTTTCTGCAGAACATGCAGTTTTACATGTTCTGTTCTGTTATTGGTGTGAGATGATAGATTCACTACTTTTTAAATACTCTAAAAACTATTTTCTTTCTTCTTGATAAGCCGCCCAAGCTCTCTGCAACAAAACTCCCTGCAGCTTCCTATCTAGTTCCGACCCACACTTTCTCAGAGAGAGAGACCTGCTGCTCTTCAGAGGCCCTGGCCCTTCCGCTTAGTGTGTGCATGTAAGGCCTGACTCAATCCCATTCCTTATCGCACAGGGTTAACCAAAAATGCCATGCAATAACACAAAGATGGTTTACCAAAATACAGACAAAGCATATAAAAAGTAAAAAACATACATCATGTTTTTCTGCTTATGAGTTTAAAATGCCATATAAATTAAACTAATCTAGGGTCAAACACCAAGGGATAAAAAGTGTACCATCACACCCTGCTCTCAGCCCTGTGCCAAAGGCAACTTATGTGTGTGTATATGTGTTGTAAAGATTTTTGTAGCAGTATAAGTCTGTTTTCAACATAAAAGTCCTACATATTTTGACAGCTCTTAACAAAATGCATGCAAAAAAATAAATAAATAAAATAACACGGAACCCATGGAACATGGCCATATAATAAATTTGAACCAGAACAGTCAGCTGTACTTTTAAACTATGAGGTTTGTCGTGTTTCTTTATGGATCTGAAGCTAAAAGAACCGCAACCTGTCCTGTTACCTCGTCTCTGTTTGACACTATCAACAGCAAAAAAGCAATATATACTGAACACAAATAGAAATTATTAGGTTAAACATTGTCCGATTGAATAACTGAGAATGTTCAGGTACTTTATTGGTACATTTTTATACCAAAATCACCGGTAAAAATGCCTGCTAGCATTAGCTAAAGCTAACGTTAGCCACACAATCGAAGCAAAGTAAAACTCACCTTCGTGTTTGTGGATGTAAGATGAGGCATACATCTTAAAGCCTTTCTCTAATTTAGTCGTTGGAGCTTTGGATGAGACTTACCTGCGATGAACATCGTTAATAGTCAGCTTGTTTTTTCCACATTTGTTTATAATTTCGACTGTGATCATTTCCATCATATTGTCAACAACAATTGACATATATTTAATTAATTTACATTTTATTTCCTTGTTTATAAATAAAGCCACTCCTCCGCCTTTTTTATTTTTCCTATTCATATTGTAGCAATACAGCTAGTGTGGTGGCGCAGATGTTAAGAAGGTGCGCTTGTGATCGGAAGATCGCCGGTTCAAGCCCCGGTACCGACAACATCAAAGATGTGGGTGGGATAAGTGAAGCGGTCACACTTGTCTCCACCCTCATCTGCCCCACTCTGGGCCCTTGAGCAAGGCCCTTAACCCACACCATCTGCTCCCCCGGGAACCCTAGATATCAGCTCTCTACTCCACACAGAGGGCTGTGGTTGCTCGGTGGTCTGTGGTTGTGTCAGGAAGGGCATCCGGCGTAAAAAACAACTGCCAAATCTTCGTGCGACTAGATCGCTGTGGTGACCCCTAACGCAGGGAAAAGCCGAAAGAAGAAAAAAAAAATTGTAGCAATACAGCACTTTCATGTCCGTTATGGGATTTAAACCTCTTCACATCTCTCTGAAAATCTCTCTGAAACTCTGAGTGTTACACCTTTCTTGAGCTCTGAAGAAGACAAGTGGACACTATTTTGTTACAATTATTTTGAATTAATGAACACCAATCAATCAGAAAGAACTTTATTTTAATGTGTGTTAATTCAGAATTAATCAACAGTATGTTCTTTTAGTATGTGTATGATCTGTTACTAAGCTGGTATATATTAAATATGCCAATATGCCAAAGTTAAGAGAACATGTCAGAACACTTTGTCTTAAACTGTCTGCTCTATGCAGAATAACTGTCTAAAGTTAACTGAACAATCCGTTCGTGTTGTTTGAAGTGTTTTGGAACGAAGGAAAGTTGTAGACATAATTTATCTTGTCTCCCGTCCTTTCTAAAAACAATTAATCTGTTCTCAAAACAGAATTCATGGTTTGTTCACACCTGCACGTTCTGACGCATGTTTCTCTTTATTTCATGTCTGCCACTATCTGTCACTGAGACTAACTGGTTTGCAAAAGTCACTCCCTCTCTAGCGGTAGACAACCAATCAGCAGGAAGTATTTGACTAAGTCACACCCCCTTCTTAAAGGGACACTTCCTGTAGACTCGTTAGTGCAAAGAGGGACCACTAACTCAACTATTGGTTTTCTCCTCTGGAAAAAGCTGGAAACGTGGTGGTCATTGTGTCAATTAGACCTACGTTCTCAGCAGAGTCACAGTAAAGCCTTGCTGTGCCTCATTCACTCATTTCTGAAAGAATTTGTTTTCTGGGAGTTTTATTTTGAAACTCAGTCAGGAGCTGGCTCTGTTCCTGCTGGGAGAAGCGCTCTTTTTGCTCGTCTGAATCAGCACACATGCGCAGAAGTCATTTGGACATGAACTGGACAACACAGTCCGTTAGTGTCCACAAAACTTCAACTCTTATCTCCAGAGACGTATCGTCGAGAGATTGTGCATCTTATCTGGCCTGAGAGCACCAGGGTCCCCAAACACCTTTGCTTTCTTTGAAGATAATGTGCTGATTATATTTTACATTGTACGAGTACAAAAAAAAAAGATATTGTTAATAGGGACTCAAAAGTATAGCTCAAACGAGACCCCCCCAATCCACCTACTGTATCTCCAGTCCTGCTCTGCGAGGGGACTCGCCCAAACCCTGAAACACCTGAGCTTATGATTTAACAGGTATGTATGAAATACTTTTGACCATTCAACACATTTTGTTGCACAACAAAAATACATCCATTCATTATCTTTTACCCGCTTCTTACATTTTGGGTCACGAGGGTTGCTGGTGCCCACGCCCAGCAGTCACTGTGTGAGGGGCGGGGGACACCCTGGACAGGTCTCCAGTCCAGCACAGGGACACATAGAGACAAACAACTATCCACTCTCTCACTCACACCTGGAGACAATTTAGAGTTACCAATCAGTCTAACATGCATGTTTTTGGTCTGTGGGAGGAAACTGGAGTACCTGGAGAAAACTCATGCATGCACAGAAAGAACATGCAAACTCCACCCAGAAAGGTCCCCGGACCGGGATTTGAACCAAGGACCTGCTCGCTGAGAGGCAGCAGCTCTACCAGTTGTGCCACCATGCTGCTGACCAAAATACAATTCAGTTTATTTCTATAGCACCAAGTCACAACAGAAGTCATCTCAGGGCACTAACAGAAACATTCATATATAAAAATAATAATTTAACATTATTTATCTGAGGAGCAGACTGCTTTGAATTTAACTCCATCACAGAACTCTCATCTTGAGCAAGCATGAAGGCGACAGTGGAAAGAAAAACTCCCTCATGAGGAAGAAACCTTTAGCAGAACCAGGCTCAGGACAAGCGGTCATCTGCTTCAACCGGCTGGGTTTAAGAGGAACAGATACACAATGGCAGGTCAAGAATCACGTTAAGATAGAAATAACATAAAATGAAAACTATTAAATTTTAGCAAATCATTTAAGGAAATGAAGTCAATTTGTCCTCCAGTAGTCTATATAATTCTATAGCAGCACAACAAGCTGACCCTAACTATAGGATTTATTAAAAAAGAAAGTCTTAAGTCCAGTCATAAAACTGGACAATGTGTCAGCCTCATGGACACAAACTGGAAGTTGGCTCCACAAGAGAGGAGCCTGAGAACTGGAAGATCTTCCTCTCGTTCTGCTTTTGGAAACTCTAGGAACCACAAGTAAACCGGCAGTCTGAGAGTGAAGTGCACTGTTAAGAACATATGGAACAACAAAATCTCAAATATAACATGGAGCTAGGTTGTTGAGGGCTTTGTAGAAGATTTTTAATTCAATACTGAATTTGACACATCCAGTAATTAGAAATCACACAGACAGCAAGACCAATCAGTTTTCTGTTTTATTAAGTCTGATCCAAAAAAAAAGAACATTTATCTTTTAGGCAATGCAACTCAACTAAAAATAACAGTCGTTTAACTACACAATTCTAGAAATCCACAGCACATAAAGTGTGACCTTCTGGTTAGGTATTGAAAAAAGAAAAAAATCTAGATGTTTCTGATAAATGTAATAATGGGTTAATCAAGTACTGTAGTTTAATTAAAAAGACACGGCCCAAACATTTACAGAAAAGCAAAAGATAAGGTCTGTTAGCGTGTACCTCATTACGTTGTCGTGAACTGAACATGCAAGCGATGTCCTCCTGTTACAGCTGGTGCCAACAGGCGTGCCCTAGCGTGAAATGTGTAGAAATTATTATCATTTAATAAATACTAACCTGTTCATTAATCAGATCATAAAAACAACACATGAAAACAAACTGGATGTTTGTGCACGCAGACCCAACTGAAGAGTTTCAACTCTACTTCATGTCCAGGCACGTGACACAAACATGAAGATTATAAAAGGGTGGGGGACATCTTGGAACATGACAGCACATGGAGAACGAGCAAATAAACACGGGTAGTCTATTAAAATAATTATTGTTTCTATTTACCTGTACTACAGTAGAGTACACACTTCTTTATACACAACCAACAGTAAAGTGTGTACATGGATTTAAAATTTGCCTATTTTTTTTATTTATTTATACACAACCACCTCCTTGATCATCCCTGAGAACATGATTTGGTTCAGTACTCAGTGCATCTGAAACGGTCACGTCAGGTTTACCTCGTGACATATTTGCTTCGTCGCGCGTCTTTAAAAAAAAACTATTATAATAATTTAAATGAAAAGAAACGATCACTAATAATGCCTCTAAGGAGTTTATTCGAAGAAGTTTTATTCAAAAGTGTAATGCCATCAATGGCATTCAAAACGTCACTGATGTGTTGAGCGCAGGAACACTACCTGCGCCCCGAAAAGGTTTAGAAAAAAAAAAAAAAAACAAGAGCTCGTGAATGGGAGTTCATCAGAACACACAGTACTGACTATAGAAAACAGACGGGGGGCGGGGCATGCTGCCTTGGCTTTATTCTTATAGTTAACCCTGAATTTAGAAGCCTCTCTGTGTGTTTCAGTAAAAAAACAAGGACTGATGCTCTGTGCATAAAAAGAATCAACATCAGGAAGAACGAGTCCATGTCTGCACTGTTCATCAGCCGAGCCTCCTCTTCATCGTTGCAGCCTCTGGTCCCTAAGGTGGCCCGCCTGCTTATTTAACACTATTCAGCCACAACATTAAACCCCCGGGTGCTGAGGAGAGTCGCGTCTCGTCTTTATACAGACGTTCTGGTGGGAAAACCTTCGATCATCACATCCAAACTTTTTTACATCACATGTACACGCCATAAAAACTCGATGCTGACCCAAAGTCCAAAACCAATTTGGATCTTCATCTCTGAGTGAGCAGCATCGTCTGTTTTATCTTTTGAGACCTGCAGGAGTCGAGACGATCCCAGAGGTTCTGTGTTCATGTCCTGATGGGTCACGTGTGTTTCTGTGGCACAGCGAGGACCAGAAACAACACGAGTGGGTGGGTTTAATTTTGTAGCTGACTGGAGTGCAAATTCTCTTCACCTCCACTTTCCTCTTAGACATCCTCCTCCTCCTCCTCTTCCTCCTCCTGGTCACTGTCATCAGAGCCTGCAGGACAAATGTGTCAACTCTAAACCCAATCATGTGATAATTAAAAGAAAAGCGATGAACCACTGCTCCTACAGCCTGGTCATCTGGAACGACGAGAGTAGTGATGTTTTACCGTCAATAACTTCTATTTCTCCACTACGCTCCTCCCCCTCCTCCTCCTCTTCCTCCTCCTCCTCCTCCTCCTCCTGGCTCTGATCTGAAACAGACATTTATATGTTGTGTGAATTAGGTTTGAAATGAATGAACCTTCATCACGTCAATCCAAATGAACAAAAAGACTTTAAAGTGCCTGTGACATGCATTCCCTACAAACACAAAAAGTGGAAGAAAACATCCAAATATTTGGGAAATTTGACACAATCCACAGGATTATACATTTTCTTGAATAACTGACATGTTTTCTTTTGAACTTAGATTAGCCAAAGTCAAAGGTGGGCGCCAGACCGCTAGGGAGCGCTAATGCGCTAATCCGCTTATAGCGTACCTAAACAATTTATCAGCGTTACAGCGGTTTGACTAACTTTTATAATTCATAAGCGGATTTGTGCTATTTTTATTTAAAATGCAGTACCGTTAATAACTAATTATCTATCAGTAAAAACGAAAAAAACTTATTTACGGGCCCGGACGACTGCTAACAGACCATATCCTGTCAGCGCCGGATGTGGTCCGTGACAAAAAAGCGTCCCCTCAGTCTCTTTGCTAGAGCGAGCGCTCTCAGTTAGCAGCCAGTGTGTTACTCTGCAGCCTTATTGCTTGTTTTCGAAGAGTCAGACGAAGAGTTTTTAACATGGAGGGTGAACTTATGGATGTTTCTCAGCGGCCTACGCGACGCGTCTGGATTTTAAAAAGTATTTCGCCATTTGCCCTCTTCAAAATGGCGGCCGCGACGGCCACAGAAGATAAGGACTTTCCATGAAAACACGGTAAAAACAATTATTTCTTTGCTGAGAAAAATATATTTCTTAGCTGACTTTATAGCACAAGGTTTTTCTGAGCTTAACCGGTTCAAATGGTCAAATCTGCTGGATTTAAAAAAGTATTTCGCATTTGCCCTCTTCAAAATGGCGGTTAGCGTGTTAGCATTAGCGTCCGCTAGCATTGCTAATACATAAGTGCGTTTGAAATTGCGGACCTAAATAAATCAATAAGTGCTTTAGAAATAGCGGAACTAATTTTTGGATTAGCGCTGCCCAGCACTGGCCAAAGTGAAACAGGAAGTGACACATAGGGGAACTCTTTAAAAAAGGGGAACTCCCTGGTCTTTGTGACTCAAAGTAATCTAAAAACATCTGATTCTTCTCTGCAGTCTGCGTTGTTAGCCATTAAACCAACGTTTACATGCGGGTGTTCCCCTTTGACATCACTTCCTGTTACTCCACATGCAAATATCTCAACAAAGGTTTCATCCTAGTGGCATAAAATTGTTTTTGCAATGTCTCTTAATGCTAGCTTTTCAATAATGCATTCATATTTATCATGACATTTTAAAGTCACAGGCACTTTAACAATCTGCAGAACAAGATTATAGAACTGTAAAAACTGTGATCTGTATAATACGGACACATTTCAAAAGGTCTGACGTTACACTGACCTGCCCCGGCTCCTCTGTCCTCTCCCTCTTCTTCTCCCTCCTCCTCCTCATCTTCCTCGTCCCTGCTATGGCCCTGCTCAGCCTCACCCATCTCCTCACTGGGCTCGTCATCGGAGTCGGAGATCACCACACAGTCATCTCCGTTCCCGTTGCCTCTGGACTCGGCTCCACTGTTGCAGAAAAATAAAACACGGTTGTGTGAAGAGGAAAGCGCTCGTTATTCCTCTTACCCTGCGTGGTCTCAGCAGGAGATTTGTTTTAATACAAACAAGGAAATTCTTACATAAACCTGTGAAAAACTAAAGCAGCTGATCTTTTTTTAAATTTATTTACAGCTTTGTTGACTGATGGCCTTTTACAAACCATATGTGAGCAAACAGCTTGAAGAGAAAAACGAGGATGTGATTGATTTTACCTTCCATTTTCTCTTGGTTCCCAGAGAGGAGTGAGGTAGTATCTGAGCGGGTCTCTGTAGAGGTCATCTTTAAGAATCTAAACAACAGCACAAAACATCAGCAACTCAAGATTGTTTTTCAAAGTGTTAAAATTAACACACTAACATTCCTGTAAATCAAAAACGTGTTTAACATCCAGGCAGTATATGAGCAAAAATACTTTTATTTGTTGTGCGAAAATCATACACAGTCAGGATAATGCTCGTTGGAGCCCAGTACTAAAACTCCAGGACAGCGAGCGTGCACGCAGATACTTTTGAACTCATACTGTGAGTAAAAATACATAATTGTAGATATCACCTGGCTGTCCTACCACAATGCTGCCGTTCACACAGCATTTACTTTATGTCTCATCTGACGTGCGTAAGGTGATAATTTGCTGGTTTCTACTAGGGCTGGGTGATATGGATCAAAATTAATATCTCACTATTTTAAGATGAATGGGGATATAAGATATATATCTCAATATTTTTTTTCTTTCCATATACAGTACTGTAGTACAAACCGGATTCCAAAAAAGTTGGGACACTAAACAAATTGTGAACAAAAACTGAATGCAATGATGTGGAGATGGCAAATGTCAATATTTAATTTGTAATAGAACATAGATGACCGATCAAAAGTTTAATCTGAGTAAATGTAAAATTTTAAAGGAAAAATATGTTGATTCAAAATTTCACAGTGTCAACAAATCCCAAAAAAGTTGGGACAAGTAGCAATAAGTGGCTGGAAAAAGGAAATTGAGCATATAACGAACATCTGGAAGACCAATTAACACTAATTAGGTCAATTGACAACATGATTGGGTATAAAAAGAGCTTCTCAGAGTGTCAGTGTCTCTCAGAAGCCAAGATGGTAAGAGGATCACCAATTCCACCATTGTTGCGCAGAAAGATAGTGCAGCAATACCAGAATGGTGTTACCCAGCGTAAAATAGCAAAGACTTTTAAGTTATCATCATCAACCGTGCATAACATCATCAAAAGATTCAGAGAATCTGGAACAATCGCTGTGCGTAAGGGTCAAGGCCGTAAAACTCTACTGGATGCTCGTGATCTCCGGGCCCTTAAAGGTGCTATGTGTAACTTTCTGTAGAGTGCAGAACTTAGAAAAATTTTCAACAGGCAAAGCATTCTGCTCCCTCCCCCTCAGAGCCATATATGGCTCTGCTCCCCCTGGCCCTGCTGAAATTCAAATTCAAGCTCTGTTTTTATTGGCTGGTTAACGGCGGGTCACTCTGTGTTTTTATAAATGCTGATAGAGAAGCAAGGGGACTATAGTTTTTTTCAGAGATTACTTTGTCTAACATCAGTCTGTCAGTAGATAGTGACAGAGTGAAGAAATATGTTAAAAATATATTGTTAGAAAAGTTACAGACTGCACTACAAAGTTACATAGTGCAGCTTTAAATGTCACTGCACCTCAAACAGGAATGCCACTGTCAAGGAAATAACAGAATGGGCTCAGGAATACTTCCAGAAAGCATTGTCAGTGAACACAATCCACCGTTGCCAGCTGAAACTCTACAGTGCAAAGAGGAAGCCATTTCTAAGCAAGCTCCACAAGCTCAGACGTTTGCACTGGGCCAGGGGTCATTTAAAATGGAGTGTGGCAAAATGGAAGACTGTTCTGTGTCAGATGAGTCACGATTTGAAGTTCTTTATGGAACACTGGGACGCCATGTCATCCGGACCAGAGAGGACAAGGATAGCCCAAGTTGTTATCAACGCTCCGTTCAGAAGCCTGCATCACTGATGGTATGGGGTTGCATGAGCGCTTGTGGCATGGGCAGCTTGCATGTCTGGAAAGGCACCATTAATGCAGAGAACTATGTTCAGGTTCTAGAACAACATATGCTCCATCTAGACGTCATCTCTTTCAGGGAAGACCCTGCATTTTTCAACAAGATAATGCCAGACCACATTCTGCAGCAATCACAACATCATGGCTACGTAGGAGAAGGATCCGGGTACTGAAATGTCCAGCCTGCAGTCCAGATCTTTCACCTATAGAGAACATTTGGTGCATCATAAAGAGGAAGGTGCAACAAAGAAGGCCCAAGACGATTGAACAGTTAGAGGCCTGTATTAGACATGAATGGGAGAGCATTCCTATTTCTAAACTTGAGAAACTGGTCTCCTCTGTCCCCAGACGTCTGTTGAGTGTTGTAAGAAGAAGGGGGGATGCCACACAGTGGTAAAAATGGACTTGTCCCAACTTTTTTGGGATTTGTTGACACCATGAAATTTTGAAACAACATATTTTTCCCTTAAAATGATACATTCTCTCAGTTTAAACTTTTGATCTGTGATTTGTGTTCTATTCTGAATAAAATATTAGATGTTGGCACCTCCACATCATTGCATTCAGTTTTTATTCACAATTTGTTTAGTGTACCAACTTTTTTGGAATCCGGTTTGTAATAAATATATATTTCCGATGTCTTGGTCTCGACTTGGTCTCTGACCCAAAAAGTCTTGGTCTTGTCTCTGTACATTCTGGTCTTGACTTGGTCTCGGGTTTGATGGTCTTGAACACAACACTAGGTACATGAGACTAACATCACTGAACAGCAGATTTTATTCTGTTTTACCATAGGTTCATTTAATAAAATGCAAGTTTGAATTGATGCATTGCACAAGGCTCTATATATGACAGGTGTTGAAAGGCATCAGGTGTGACCCAGTCACAAATAGAAAACTCTGATAGAGGGCAAAAATGCCTCCAACACACCTACTGAGAGCTGACGATTCAGACTGTAATCTGGTCTGTTTAACGCCACACTTACAGTAAGCATCAGTTGTTCACATTTGTTTGAAGCAGCAGACTTTACAAATCTGACCACCACACTCTGGCACATGAAGCGGAGAAGCCCTGAAGATAAACTGTGACATGAGAGGCACGTGCAGGTGAAGATGTCTGTACCTGTGCTACGTCGTCCTGCCCTGGGTTACTGTGGTCACTGAACCAGCTGAAGAAGGTCTCGTAAACTCCACGGGACGACTTCCTGGGCTCACTGTTAGCCGTCAGGTTGTGTCCACGATGCCAGAGTATGGGGTTGGAGAAGGACATGGGCGCACCTGAAAGCACGAGCAGCAATGATCCACAGGATGGTTCAAAATAATAATAAATGTGAATTTTTCATTTTAGTCATACTGCAGCCAAATTTCATCACAAGAAGCTGTAAAGCCAGTCCAAAATTATTAAATCCCAAACAAAAAGTACAGCATATAAACCTATTGTTTAACCTAAATCTACAAGTTGTTAAAATCGTCATCTTTTATTGTTTACCTGAAATATCTGTGCAAGTTCTTACATCTTGTTTATTGCCTGTTTTCAACTTACATTTTTATACAAAACTACTTTTTGGTTGTAGATGTTCGACAAATGTGTCTTTTTTTTTTCCTGATCTGGTCTTTTAGTCTCTAAAATACAAGTGAATAAGCTGATTTAGAAGAGTTTGATTTCCAGGGAGAATGCCATTTACCTCCCATTCCAAGGTGCAGCTCCTTCATGATGATGTTATTCTGGAAATATGGGTTTCGTCTAAAGTGGAAGCGAATCCTGCAGTCCAGTTTGCTGTTTTTAAAAGACTCAACCTGAGAAAGAACACAAGAAAAATCATACATTCTGCTGCTTTAACCTGTATTAACCAAACGTGCACTAAAAGTAGACAAACACATCATACCTCAAGGTCAGTCATGTAACTAAGAGCATCTTCGTCTGTCTCATCAATGTGAGCTGAAAGGTGAGGGTGGTTCAACAGCTAGGACACTGAGGTTAAGATAAATAAAAAAAAACTAGTGCATTTCAAACACTCAAAAACAAAGAAGAAGCTGTGAGATTTTCTCATTTTAAGGATACAGCGGTCACCCAAAAGCCAGGAATAGTTTTTGTGATGGAGCTTCTCTGATCCAGATGTGGACGCCTCTGACGGTTGATCTTCTGCTCCAGCCGTTGATGGAGTCGGGCACTTTTCTTCTCGAGAGCTTCGAGTCTCATTTGCACCTGTGCCAGCAGAGCCACAGACTGCCTCATCTCTGGGGCCATCTTAACTGAAACAATCGCACACTCCCCGTCATCATTGTCCTCGTTGTCAGACGGGAAAGAGGAGCTGGGTGTGGAGGAAGATCCAGATCCTGATTCGTCCCCTTCATCTGCCTCGGGAACATCCTCTCCAGCCTCTTTGTCTGCGCTCCGTGCCGATGTGGAGCTGTCAGCTGCCGCCGCCTGTGTTTTTGAGCCAACTTTTGACGACTGGTGGCCTCCCCGTTGCTTGTATTTGCTCCCATGTTTTGCCTGTTTAGCTTTTCCAGATGAGCACGGTGTCTCCTGACTTTCTTCTCCGTCTCCTCCTGTGAGACTGGCCAGAGCTTCAGCGGCTGCTATGGCTGCTGAGTCAGACTGTGGAGGTAAGGGACGCTGCTCTGATCCAGCTGTTTTCCCCTTTCCTTTTTTTGAACCAACAGATGTTTTTGTGCCCGAGGTGTGGGGTTTGCCGGCATCTTTCCTGCCAGCTCTGGAGCTGTTGGCAGCCTGCACACTGCTGCTGCCTGAACCCTGCACTCTCTGCGGAGCGTCTTCACTCCCAGTCTCTTTGGGCTTCATCTGCGAGGCTTCTTTGTTTTCACTTTCACTGTTTTTGCAACTTTCTGACGTAGCCTCTGTTGCACAAACATCGTCACTTACTTTAGAGGACTTTAGGGGAAGTGTACTACCTTCATCCTGGCCGGGTGATGCACACCGTTTCCTCGATGCAGAGTCCGCGGACAGTTTGCAGTCCGTCACTTCGCTCATGCTAGCAAGCTAGGTAGCCCGTATGCTTTTTAAAAAAACAAATGCAACCGATTGCACCACAAATCAAGCAGCTCGGATTATCGTTGCGAGTTTAGCACCTGAGCTGTAAACTACATCCTCAGCTAAGCGAGAACGGGAAGCAGCTCTCGTGTTCTCCGCGGCCTTGCCTTAAGAAACTAGCAGGCTACAGCTAATTTAGTTAGCTTGCCTTACCCAAATGTTATATCCTCGCAGTGACGGCAGTACCATGTTTCCATGAACATAATCCCGACAAAGAGACTTGTTTCAGTCATTTAAAACCACCGCAACAATATGGCTGTAAGCAACAAACCGCGTTATTTGTGTAAGTTTATTTTTGCGCTATCCGTTAGCTTACTATCCGTACAACGACGTGAAAGAAAAACAATCTTCTGATTGGCTGCGTCTCGCCGCGCTAAAACGTCTCCACCAATCACCTGCAAGGGGTGTGTTTACACTGATCCTGTGCTCCGGTTGTATGGAAGGCCGTTGTATCCAATAATTAAATGACACGTTTCATAATAAAATATTAATGTGTAATACAGTATCTGGAATCTGGAATCGAATTTACATTCCTGCATTTAGATTTGTAATATAGGATAGCTGAAATATCATTCACTTTAGTAAAAAAAATGTTTTTTTAAACCTATAGGTTAAATAAAAATTGTTTAAATGTTTAAACCACTGACATTGAATTCATTCATTCATTCATTCATTCAACCTTTATTTAGTCAGGTAAATCTTTTGAACCTCATGGGCTCATTTACGAAAGCGACCTGCTAAAACTAAAGAACAATGAACAGCAATGGTAGAATTTCCTTAAACAATAAACAATAAACAAA
>JBBPBX010026100.1:0-33184 GCA_038048925.1 Garcialebias charrua
TCCATCCCTGCTCTGTTCGACTTGTGCCACCGAGCAACAGATACACTCAACATCCCATGGCCTGAACCTCCGCCTCGTCAACAGGTCACGAGGCTGGCAGGAAACTATTTCTACTCGAAACAGCAGGCCGTCACGAGGCAAAAGATGCCCGTGTTCTCGGACTTTTTCACGGAGCTAGCACGCACCTGGCCTCAGCCACGAGCCCCTATGCTTCTCCCCCTCTCACAGTTCCTCGACGTGGATGGGATGGATGAAGTGGGAATAGCCAACGTGCCTCAGCTCGCTGACACTCTAGCGTCTCACCTGGCTTCTAAATCATCAGGAACGAAACCAACTCTTCTCAGCAAGGCTTGCCGGGCCTCAGTGTCTCTTCTCGAGAAATGCTACAGGGCTCAAGGACTCGCGGCATGCGCCATGAACGCGTCCGCGTTAATGCAAGCTTACCTAGCCGAAAAACTGCAACAGCTCCAAACGACAACGGACAAGCAGGCGGCTGCCGAATTGCTGGATGAAGCCCGCAGAGCAACAGACTTCGTGCTCCGTATGATGGGGACAGCTGCTGTTGCACAAGGCAGGGGAATGGCGGAAGTGGTCATCGCGATCCGCCACCTCTGGATGACTCTGACGGATCTCCCGGAGGGACAGAAGGTGCCTTTTCTCCACCACTCGATAGAGCCGGCGGGATTATTTGGTAAAGCTTTGGAGCGAATTCAGACCAAGCTGGACCAAAGGCGCAGACAGGCCGAAGCTCTCCGGGTGGGCATCCCCCGGAGAAGTTTCGCCCCCCAAGAGAGTCTGCTGGTAGCAGGCCTGCGCAGCCTCGGCACCACTCAGCAACCCGTGCCCTGCCGCAGAAGCGGCCAGCATACAAGGAGAAGCCCCGGCAAACCCCCCCCCCAGGGCCCACCTCGTACTGAGCACGCATGGAGCAAAAACAGGTTTGTCCCCCGCCAGGCGACCAAACATAGGGACTCCTCGGCGAACCAGGACAACAGAAAGTATTGTGCCTGATGAACCAGGTCCACGTGTCCACATTACAGGGTCACCCGCCCACGTGGTAACGGGAATGATCCCTTCATGTCCAGACTTTGCTTGTAACACAGTACAATCAGCTGGTATATTTTTAGCATGCACAAATCATGCCTTATCTGCTGTAAGTGACATAAAATCATGTACGTCATTGCACGAAAGCACAAATAAAGTTCATGAAATAGCTCCTCTGTTTTATTGAAAAAAAAAACCACATACAAACAACAACAACACAGAACAGGTCTCCGACCTGCAAGCCGTCATAAAGAGAGAGGCACTTTTTTCTCCTCTCTCTCACAGCTCACGGGGTATTAGCATAATTGATAACCCCCAGCAGAGCGCCTCCGCAATGAGCAGACGCAGAGGCGTCTGCAAACTCCCCCCACACACACACACACACACCTCTCTCAGGAAGACAGGTGGGGAGGGTCACATGCTCAAACCCTGGTTCCATTGTGAACAACGGGAGAGCCAATACACTGACCAGACGGACATGTGACATGTCGGCTCCTCAGAGAGGCAAGCTGACAACGGGGGGGCTCCATCAGACGCCCTCGGGCAGCTACAATTTTCACACCTTCACAACAATGACTGTTTTCAGCCAGTTGTAGGAAAAAACAAACCAGAGCCGAATCAGATTTCTCTTTCTGTTGTTCAAGAGGAACTGAGCTCCTTAAGGCAAGTCTGCCAAACTAGGAGATACACCCCCACACTCGCACGGCGCAGCTGCCCCTTTTGTTATTAACGAGGGACATGAAATGCCCAAGTAGTACTCGGACAGCACGTCTCTCCCCGTCCTGTGCTGATCCACCTGTGAGCGGACGCGGGCACCTTGGCTGCCGTTGCTCCTCGTACTTTTTGCTCCTCTAACTTTTTTGTTATTTTCTGCTGTTTTTTTCACCGAGCCTTGTTGGACATTTCTACCTTTCTACCTTTTTCGAAACGCAGAGTGCGACAGGCGCAAGCCTGTGTACAGCACCTGTGTACAGCACCTGTGTGAGTGGACGCGGGCATTTGTTGGACATTTCTACCTTTCTACCTTTCTCGAACGCAGAGTGCGACAGAGTGCGACAGGCGCCAGCCTGTGTACAGCACCTGTGTGAGCGGACGCGGGCATTTGTTGGACATTTCTACCTTTCTACATTTCTCGAACGCAGAGTGCGACAGAGTGCGACAGAGTGCGACAGGCGCCAGCCTGTGTACAGCACCTGTGTACAGCACCTGTGTACAGCACCTGTGTGAGCGGACGTGGGCATTTCTACCTTTCTACCTTTCAGTGATTTAGTTTTAGAGCAACTGTCTTTTCTGACTGCGTTGTGGATCTGCAGACGTTACACGCTGCCGGTCAAAGCAGTTGGCCGCTTGTCCTGAGCCTGGTTCTGCTAAAGGTTTCTTCCTTCTAAAAGGGAGTTTTTCCTTTCCACTGATGCCATTGTGCTTGCTCAGGATGGGAGACCACGGCGAAGCCAAGATTTGACTTGTTTGCTAGGTTCATTAGATAGAAAACTTTACTAGATTGCATCTAAAAAAACAATCGCAAACCAGTTTGAGGCTTTAGCTGTGAACATCAGTTTGAAAGGAGGTCAGCCCTTAACTGTTGTAGGTTGTTATCGTCCCCCCTCCGCAACACCTGAAGCTCTGTCCTCCCTGACTGAATTCATAGGAAATTTAAAACACAATGAGATTGTTATGGCAGGAGATTTCAACATTGATTGGAATAAGTCGACCCCCCTCTGTGATAAATTCAAGGAATGTTGCCTATCTCTCAATCTAACACAACTTATCGATTCTCCCACCAGACCAAACATAAAATGTCCCGAAAAATCTTCTACCTTAGATCTGTTTTTCACAAATGCACCTCACAAATTTCCTGGTATAGGTGTATTTGCTAACGTTTTGAGTGATCATTCCGTAATAGCAGCTCTTAGATCTACTAAACTTCCACCTGCTAAGCCCAGAATAATTCAAAAAAGGGATTTGAAACGTTTCAGTGAACAGTCATTCCTTTGGGATATATCCCACTTTGATTGGCAACGTATCCTACAAATCAATGACGTGAACACCGCTTGGAACTATTTTCATAAAAGTTTCATTTACTTTGTAAACAAACACGCACCTTTCCGGCAGTTCAGGATAAAGGGCCGTGACAGCCCCTGGTTTACTCCTGAACTAGCTGATCTCCTGCACTGGAGAGATCATCTTTGGGCCGCAGCAAGAAAATCACACTCAGACACTGATTGGTTGAAATTTCGGCAGCTAAGGAATAAATGCACAACTGCCATCAAAGCCGCAAAACGTAACTACTTCTTATCTCAGACCTCCAAAAATCTAAATGATCCAAAAAAATTCTGGAAAACCATTAAATCTCTCTCAGGCACCCCCCAATCATCTGACCTCCCATCACAATTTCTTGTTGACTCTGTTCCTGTGTCAAATAAGCACGAGATCCTGAACTGTTTCAATAAACATTTTGTTGCTTCTAGTTCATTATTTGACACAGTTACAAACGGAAAATCAGCCACTTTATCTAATAATCAAACTTCTACAAATCAAATCCCTCCTACAAGTCAACCATCTGTTAATCACACCTTCTCTTTTTCTCCGTTCTCAGTCAGTGAGGTAAATAAACTGTTAAATGATCTTGATCCAAAAAAATCTGCAGGTCCAGATGAACTTCCACCTTATTTCTTAAGGCTGGCTGCTCATATCATCACAGTCCCTGTGACCCACATCTTTAATCTGTCCATAAGCCAAAACACCATTCCGGATGCTTGGAAAACAGCCTTTGTTCTTCCTTTGCTGAAGGGAGGTGACCCCACCTCACTGAACAATTATCGACCGATCTCTAAACTCTGCATCTTAGCCAAGGTTCTAGAAAAACTGATAAACGCTCAGATCAAAAATTATCTGGACTCATTTAACATCTTACCTCTCCATCAATCTGGTTTCAGGAAAAAACACAGCACAACAACTGCTTCTCTGAAGGTTCTGAATGATGTTGTTGAAGCATTGGATGCTAAGGACTATTGTGCTGCACTTTTCTTAGACCTGTCTAAAGCTTTTGACACTGTGGATCATAACATCTTGTGTCATAAGCTCTCAGAAATCGGTTTCTCTGATCACACCATCGGTTGGTTTTCTAACTATCTTTCCAATCGGAGGCAATGTGTTCAACATAACGGTACTTCTTCCAGCTATTTAACAGTTAAAAATGGTGTACCACAAGGCTCAGTTTTAGGACCCACTCTCTTTACAATCTACATAGCTAATGTAGGTCACTGCATCCCTGATGCATCCTTACATTTCTATGCTGATGATACAGTTGTTTACTGCCGAGCTAAAACAGTAGCTAAGGCTTTCCAGTTACTGCAATCCGCTTTTGACATCATCCAGTCAGATTTGTTCCGTCTCAAACTTGTCCTAAATGCTGATAAAACAAAAGGGATGTTTTTTTCAAATAGGAAGGCGGTTCCAGCAGATCCTCCTCTGATTTTTTCTTCAAATGGTGTCCCTATTGAGTTTGTTGATTCCTATAAATATCTGGGTATCCTGATCGATTCACATCTCTCTTTTAAACTCCACGTGGAAAACCTAGTGAAGAAACTGAAAGTTAAACTGGGTTTCTTTTTCAGAAACAGATCATGTCTATCACTGAATGTCAGGAAACGCCTTGTGTCTGTGACTTTCCTTCCCTCCATTGATTACGGTGACATTCTCTACATGAATGCTCCTACAAGCACCCTGCGGATGTTGGATGTTGTCTATCATGGTGCACTAAGATTCATAACTGGTTGTGATTATCGTACCCACCACTGCACCCTGTATTCACTGGTTAACTGGACATCATTAACCTCACGCAGACTCTTCCACTGGTACATTTTCATCTTTAAATCACTTCTTGGTCTGCTGCCCTCATACATCTCCTCCTACATGTCTTTACGTGAGTGCAGCTACAGTGTGCGCTCTCAGGACATGATTACCTGCAGTGTTCCGTCAGTGAGGACTGAACTTGGAAAAAGGGCCTTCTCCTACTCCGCTCCTGCTTCATGGAATATCTTACAAAAAGATCTGAAGCTCTCGACCTTGACTTCTCTAAATGGTTTTCAGAATCTGTTGGAATCCTGGCAAAAACCAATGCAGATTTGTTCCTGTCTTTGATTTTATACGTCTACCTTATAATGTTTTGCTAGTTTTTTGATACTTTGTTAAAAAAAAAAAAAACTTTCTTTTGTTTTTTTTCTCTCTTTTGTTTTCTATTGTTTATTGTTTGTTTGTTTATTGTTTAAGGAAATTCTACCACTGCTGTTCATTGTTCTTTAGTTTTAGCAGGTCGCTTTCGTAAATGAGCCCATGAGGTTCAAAAGATTTACCTGACTAAATAAAGGTTAAATAAATAAAATAAAAAAATTTGTTTTTATATTGTTTATATCTATCTTCAGTTTCTCGTGTTCTACATTTCAGGAAACATGAGTACAAATAGTTTTTCTTTTTACAAGCATTTCTCAATCCCTTCGTCATCCATTGCTGGTCAACAACTTTCTTCTTAGTGTAATTTTTTATAATACAATTTTTTTATATAAAGCTTCAAGGATATTCATGAATGCATCATATGATTTATTTACATCATCAACATAAACACTATCCCAGTTTTGTTCAATTAAATCATCTTTCAACTTATCTAAAGCTTTCTTAGATGTGTTTATTATTTTTGTTGTACATGGGATTATTTTTTTGATTGATTGAAACTTCTTGTAGATGGTAAACACCGGTAAATGATCACTAAGATCACTCATTAAGATACCACCAGTCACATTCCCATTTGTGGCATTTGTAAAAATATTGTCAATTATAGTTGCACTGTGAGACGTGATTCTTGTTGGCTTTGAAATTAAATGGTAAAGATTTAGGGAATGCATTGAGTCTATAAATGAACCAACATTGTTTGAATCTTTCTGTATTCCCAAATCAATATTAAAGTCTCCACAAAGAAAAATTGTTTTATTGCATCTCTTGTCAAATAGTTCAATAATTTTATCTGTGAATGACTCAATATTTGATCCAGGTGGTCTGTATACACAACTTATAATAATATTTCTGTCATTTTTATTAATTATTTCAATAGTTATCATTTCAATTAATTTCTCATCAGTTATTGACATTTCCCTGATTAAATTACATTTTATAGCATTATTTACAAAAAGTGCCAAACCACCACCTCTTTTTTTTTTACATCTGTTCATTGTATAAAATTCATACCCATCGATTTGTGTATTAATTATATTATCATCCTTTAACCACGTCTCAGACAATGCAATTATCGTAAATGTTCTATTAAGTTGCTTTAAATAGTCAGTAATTTTGTAAATATTTGCATTTATACTTCTGCAATTGAAATGAATTATGGATAAGCCAGATTTTGTCAAGCTAAAATCATTAAATTGTTGTTCACTATAATAATCACAACCCTCTATTGTTGGAACAAAACCAGGATCAATCAGATCATCAACATTATATATTTTCGATTCAGATTCAGTATAATCTGTCATTGTCAAAAACATCCGTTCATCGAACTAATGTTTTCACAATTAAATTTTTTATATATTTTATATGGAATATAATTTGATGACTTGAAGGTTGCCATTCTCCTGGATTAAAATTTTTCCAAGTCCTTCATTTCCTTTATTATTTTGGGTTGTGTTTGTTCGTTAACTTTTAGCCAAACATATCCATTTCTCGTCCATGTTGATATTATTTTGTTTTGTTTTTTTAACAACCTTGCCTCCTGTGCAATGTTGGCATTCTGTTTTGTCAGATGCTCATTTATATATACTGTACCTTTGTGCCCTGTAGTTTTTTTGCCTGCATCAACACATTATTTCTAAGTTTCCTGCTTACAAATCTGACTACTATTGCTGGTTTGATTTTATCTTGTCCTGGCAAAGTATAGCAGTTTAATACATCCTCATGTTCGATATTAAAGTTTTTGTCCTCCAGAAATGATATAACTTGGTTTTCCAATGTCTGTATTTCTTGATGAGATGCGTCCTCTTGTTACCGGACCCTTCACAGCTTTTGAATAAGTCTTCAGTTTTACTGTTAAACCAGTTATAATCAGAATCTCCAATCTCACATTTGTTTATGTTTGTTTATGTTTATTAAATTTGTTCATTTTTTACAAAGGAAACAATACAAGACAATCCCATAAATGATAATGTACAAAATATAAAAAAATGAAAGGTAGCAGAAAGAAGAATAAATCTTATTATATCTGCCCCTTTTTTCCAACAATCAGATTAAACAATAATAATCTTCAACCAACAGTACAAAATGACTAACTCTTTCTAATTTTCTAACTAATACAATACACATTACGCTATTTCATATATATTTTTAACACATTCGTTTTGATCATTTTCTTAAATGTAAACATTGACTTGGCATTTTTAACTACATTCTCCAAGCCATTCCATAATCTAATTCCCTGGATTGAGGTAGAACGTCCCTTCAAACTAGTTCTGAATTGTGGTTTTACAAACATCTCTGTCCCCTTAAGATTATAACAACTTTGTCTTTTAACAAAATGCATTTGGATATTTAAAGGTAATGCATTATTTTGAGCCCTATACATAACTGATAAAATATTATAGTCTACCAAATCATGGAACTTCAATAACTTCAGTTTATAAAATAATGTACTTGATGGATGACGGTAATGTTTTACAGCTCTTTTCTGTAATACAAAAATAGGCTTTGTGATTGTTTTACACACATTCCCCCAAACATCAATACAATAGATTAAGTCTTTCCATATCGTCAACTTTTTTCTAGTTCAGTTATTTTTTTGTCCTTTTCATTCATTTGGAATTTGAGTTGTTTCACTTCTTCTAACAATCCTTTACCTTTATGTTGAACACATTGCCTTCGGAGAGATAGTGATAGATATAGAGATAGATACACTATCTTGACACAATCTGGGAGTTTAGTGCAAGCGAGTTCCTGTTTAACAGCATACTGTACTATTCCCTCTTTAAGGACATTTCATGGTTCCTCCAACTGATTCTTCATGGAGTCATATGAAGCGTCCTCAAAATGCATACAAAAATAAATAAAAATAAATCTAAATGTATCTTCTGTCAATTTATTGTGTAAGGTCATGCACATGTTCTCGGGGTATACACTCTGGTTTCTGTCCACAGAACAAAAACCTGGATGTTAGGTGAACAAGTAATTCTTAATTATCCCTAAGTGTGAATGAGAGAGTGTGTGGTTGTTTGTCTCGTTTGTCTCTTTGTGTCCCTGTGATGGACTGTAGACTTGTCCAGGGTGTACCCCGTCTCTCGCACAGTGACTACTGGGGATAAGCATCATTTTTCTTTCAGCACAGTTGGGGCCAGTGAAGCTCTTGTGACCAGAGTAACAGAACTCAAAAACCATGAATTTCAAATTGCAGAATCATTCACAAAAACCCTAGGTTTGTTCTTTTATGATTTAGACAGATAGTTAATTTAACATGATGGAATGTGAATAGACTGATGATAATTTGATAACTGGTTGGGATTTTAGTTTTGCAGAAACCACTGTCATGCTTTCTGTTAAGTCCAGAAGATGGCTGTTTCAGGGAGCATAATAAAAAGAGGCCACAAGAGAATTAAATAAACTGTCTGAAAAGGAGGCAGGATGGTGTACTGTTTGATGTCTGGTGTCCACACACAGCTCCATCTTGTCCACTGGTGGCTGTGGATGATTCATTGGGCTCCTCATTCCCTCCCACTGCATGTGAGTGACAGGTCCCTACAACCAGCATCATCCCTCCTTCTATAGCGCCGCAGATCACCTCGTCTTTTACCCATCTGTCCCCCTAAGTCTAACAAGGGGTGTCCTCCAGCTATGAGAGTGCAAAGAAAGAGAAGAGCAGGAGAGTTAAAGACTGGAGTATCCCATCAGATTTTCCGTGCTCCATGGACTCCAATTATTCAGAGCTTATCTTTTCAGCTTGGCTGATCTCCAAATGAATAAAGTGCGGGCCATATTACTGCCGGATGGGTGCACCTCTAAAGAGGCTGGAGGAGGATCAGGGATGTGGGTTATAGTGTCAATCTGGCCGTCACCCCGAGGGTTAGGGAGGTGACGTTATGTAGTCCCCGGTGCCTTGGCATCCCTCGCAGTGCATCCTTTTAAAACCTGTCTGAATAAATGGAAAAGGGCAATCACATTAGAAGAGGTTTCTTTCCTTTTTTTTTTAAAGCAGAAAGAGAAGGAGAAACCGCTAATCACAAAGTGAGTGACTCCTGACTTTAAAATCAACCCCAAGATGGTGGCTGCAAGGTTGAAGTCAGAGGGTTAAGCTGGCAAACTAAGTGATGTCAGGAGTGTCAAGAGCTGCTTCAGATGCTTTCAGACAAAAGTACAAGCTTCAAAACAGATGGCAAATAGAAACAAAATTACCATAAAGATTTAGAATATTGTTAGCTGTGATAAATTTCTGGCAATTAACCTTAATTATGAATATTTTGTTTCCTTACTAATTATGTTTACCTTGATTAAAACAAAAAACAATACATTTATATTCCTCCAAGCAAAGAAAAAAGATGCAGTGAACTAGTTTGAGACTTGGATGTCCTGATTTAAATGTGAGGCACTGAAATAGTCTGAAGCAAATTTGTCAGAAAACTCGTGTCAGTGACTTTGCCAATGTCCTCAGAACATTACAGGAGGGCTTCAGAGTTTGGTGCTGCACCTTAATTTGTTGGTTCTTTTGATCAGACCCGGCTGCAGAAACAACTCAAAGGGGGGGCATTCTATTTTTTCAAGGGGGCATATTTTTTTTCAACAAACGTTTTATTTGCTTCAAGTTGAACAGCGGCTCTGTGACCACTCCTAATAATACAGTGCTGTGAAGAAACTTCTTCTTCTTCTTCTTCTTTCGGCTTTTCCCTTTTCAGGGGTCGCCACAGCGAGTCATCCTCCTCCACCTCACTCTGTCCTCTGCATCCTCTGTCCTCACTCCAACTACCTTCATGTCCTCTCTAACTGCATCCATATATCTCCTCTTTGGCCTCCCTCTGTGTCTTTTTCCTGGCAGCTGCATTTCTAACATCCTTCTACCAATATACCCACTGTCCCTCCTCTGGACATGTCCAAACCATCTCAGTCTGGCCTCCCTAACTTTATCTCCCAGTTGTTCAACATGTGCTGTACCTCTGATGATCTCATTCCTGATCTTATCCATCCTTGTCACTCCTAAGGAGAACCTCAGCATCTTCATCGGTCCGGGGGCCTTTCTGGGTGGAGTTTGCATGTTCTCCCCGTGCATGCGTGGGTTTCCTCCGGGTACTCCGGTTTCCTCCCACAGACCAAAAACATGCTTGTTAGGCTGATTGGTGACTCTAAATTGACCCTAGGTGTGAGTGAGAGAGTGGATGGATGGTTGTTTGGTGTGAGTGAGACAGGTCCCTCTTGTAAATGAGTCCCCGTGACTCAACGAGGCTAGCCTGTATAAATAAAGGTTGAATGAATGAATGAATTTCTGCTACTTTCAGTTCTTTCTCCTGTGTTTTTGTCAATGACACTGTCTCCAGACCATACATCTCAATAAAATCACAAAATCTAAACAAAACAAAAAAAAGAAAAAGACAATCCAAACTGTAGTGCTGTGTTCATTCAATTAAAAGTCAAACATAAACATACAGTGATAAATATAAGCAGTGTCAGGCTGAACACTGTGACTGAAGTGAACATTCATGCTAGCTGAGCTGACGATATAACAATTCCATCACATAACACAGCTGAGTGTAGGTTGCATTAGAACAGTCATCAAGTGATCTGGGCAACTTCACACTCTGCAAAAACCTGTTGCAGCACTAACTCTCAGCATCACACCACAGTTATGCAAGATTAATGTTATGCAAACAGTAGTTTTTAACAGTAGTCAGAGTTCCTGGACATTAAGGAGACATTTCACAGTCCTGGCATAGTCCTGGCATAAGTGTAGAGCAGCTGATTGGAAACACAGGTCCTTCTGATTTCATCAACAGTGAAACCTGTATTCTGTACCATCTTACAGGATACATATAAATAAAGTCATCAAACAGCTGTGATGGATGCTCAAGTTCAATTAAACAAAATGATGAGACTCTGGAAGGAGAGCATGGTACCTTACTGACACTGAAGGAATTCAAACCAGGAGTCCTGTGTCGGCCATCACATGAAGCCTTCAGTCTGGTCCAGAAAGTTGAAAGGCTTTTCAGAACAAGGACCAGTCAATCCTTCATGGAGCTCCCCAACACCATGGATACTCTATGGAGAGAAGCAAGTGCATTAGAAAGCATTCTTCCTTCATGTCATGATGTGCAAAGAAAAATAACCAGCAGGTTCATCAGACAGAGACTAAGAATAGCAGCAAAACATATCTTAAATTAAATAAAAATAATTCTGTGCAATGCTGGGCATCTTTGACAAAGGATCTATAATTTGAACTAGATTAAACCACATCAATCTATCAGAAAAAAAGGCTAAGTATTTTCTGGAATTATCATAAAAAATAAAAATATAAACTTTGAAACTTTAAGCTGTAATGGATATTTTTAGACAGAAACAGACCCAGTTAAACCATCATGATGGAAGAGCTAGCAATTTAACATGTTAAATTAACAAAAAGCTGGCGACATGAAGTATTAATGTTGATAGATTGTGGTCAGAACAGTCAGCTAACGCCTCAAAGGGGCAAAAAAATGCTGTATTTTCATCAACTTACCCGAGAAAACACGGAGAATGTACTGCGTTCAATGGTAGAACCGGGGCTGTTTGTCACTTTCAGCAGCTCCGTGACCCCACGTGACTTCCGCATTCCATTCTTTCTATGGGAGTCAATGGGAGTGTCGCAATCAGTGACCCGCCCCCCTCGAACTGTAGTTGGCTAGAATGTTGCCTTGGCTTCATTGATTGGTTGAATTGTATGACGGACAAACAAAGATAGGAAAAATAGAAAGATGTACACTCAGAGATTAAAAACAAACAAACAAAAAACTTCCCATCGTTCAGTCAGGGGGGGCAAAGCTGACTCTGTGGGGGGGCAATGTCCCTCAATGCCCGCCCATGCCGCCAGGCCTGCTCTTGATGCTGAGTTCACCCGATCTCTGCGGTCACAGTACAGTAATCTCCTTCACATTCCGAGAACCAAATTAAGGACCATGGGAGACCGGGCTTTCAGTGTGGCTGCCCCCCGCCTGTGGAACTCTCTTCCTGACTGCCTGAGAGCTCCACAGTCACTGGTTGACTTTAAGAGCGGCTTGAAGACCTTTCTTTTTAACCGAGCATACTCTGCCTCCTCATGATTCTATCTTTGATCTTAGTTGATACTGTTATTGATTTTACTTGTTTTATTACTTGTTTTATTGACATTTAATTCTGTTGCACTTTGTAGCACTTTGAGATTTTCATTAATGAAAAGTGCGTTATAAATTAAATTCATTATTATTATTATGATTATTATCATGGGAGACTGGTGCTCTACTGTTTTAAAATAGACCTTCCATTCCCTCTGATTCTCAGATCTTCTGACAATAGTTGCTGATCCTTCTTTATTCTTCTGCCTTCGTGGAGATGGCAGGGAGATTCTCATGCCAGTGTACAAAGCCTAAACAAGCGAGTATGTCTAATTCAATTAAGCCTACAAGGCTGCGCCAAGTGGGCCCCGGTCTCATTTGACAGGGATAATGAGTGGGCATAGTGGAGGAAGAGGAGGCGGCGGGGTTGGGTTTTAACAAAGGTGGCCACATGAACGCCAGGGACCGCTAATGCACTAATCCGCTTACAGCCTCACGCAGACTCTTCCACTGGTACATTTTCATCTTCAAATCACTTCTTGGTCTGCTGCCCTCATACATCTCCTCCTACATGTCTTTGCGTGAGTGCAGCTACAGCGTGCGCTCTCAGGACATGATTACCTGCAGTGTTCCGTCAGTGAGGACTGAACTTGGAAAAAGGGCCTTCTCCTACTCCGCTCCTGCTTCATGGAATATCTTACAAAAAGATCTGAAGCTCTCGAACTTGACTTCTCTAAATGGTTTTCAGAATCTGTTGGAATCCTGGCAAAAACCAATGCAGATTTGTTCCTGTCTTTGATTTTATACATATACCTTATAATGTTTTGCTAGTTTTTTGATACTTTGTTAAAAAAAATATATATATATATATATTTTTTTTTCTCTCTTTTGTTTTCTATTGTTTATTGTTTGTTTGTTTATTGTTTATTGTTTAAGGAAATTCTACCATTGCTGTTCATTGTTCTTTAGTTTTAGCAGGTCGCTTTCGTAAATGAGCCCATGAGGTTCAAAAGATTTACCTGACTAAATAAAGGTTGAATGAATGAACAGCGGACCTAACGTTTTTGTCAGCGTAACAGCGGAGTGACTAACTTTTATAATTCATAAGCGGATTTGTGCTATTTTTATTTAAAATGCAGTACCGCTAATAACTAATTATCTATCAGTAAAAACGAATAAACTTATTTAGAGGCTCTTATGCTGGCTCCGTAGCTGCTTGTTTTGCCTTTTTCCCCTCCCTCACCGTAAAGAGCAGAGAGGAGGGAGGGTTGGAGGGGGAGCAGAGGGGAGAACAGACACGGATCTACCATGTAGGCAAATGATGCCGTTGCTTGGGGTCCCAAATCAGCAGGGCCCCGGCCCCGCCCCGCCCCGGCCAGTCACCTACATCACTAACATTGCTCATGCTTGTTAATGTACATTTAACATAAAAATAATTATAGTTACGATGAAAACGATCTTAAAAACGCAATACAAAAACCGGTCGATTTCTGTATCCCCCTACTAAAAATGGACTATTCCATCTTGACATCTTCCGGGTCAGAGGTGAACTCGGGGGCTAATTCTGTGGCTAGCTGGTTGTGCTGGGTTTCTTGGATAAATCCGCAGAGAACCCCGCTGTTTCAAGCCAAATTAACGCGGCCGGAGGATTTTATTGTGTGTTTTGTGTCGACCACTCGACGGTGAGTCGTTAGTTTTATGTATTTTAGTTACTTTTCATTAAATCTGTTGACTGCCTATAGAATCTTGACATCTTCCGGGTCAGAGGTGAACTGGACGCTAACTCTGTGGCTAGCTGGTTGTGCTGGGTTACTTGGATAAATCCGCAGAGAACCCCGCTGTTTCAAGCCAAATTAACGCGGCCGGAGGATTTTATTGTGTGTTTTGTGTCGACCACTCGACGGTGAGTCGTTAGTTTTATGTATTTTAGTTACTTTTCATTAAATCTGTTGACTGCCTATAGAATCTTGACATCTTCCGGGTCAGAGGTGAACTGGACGCTAACTCTGTGGCTAGCTGGTTGTGCTGGGTTACTTGGATAAATCCGCAGAGAACCCCGCTGTTTCAAGCCAAATTAACGCGGCCGGAGGATTTTATTGTGTGTTTTGTGTCAACCACTCGACGGTGAGTCGTTAGTTTTATGTATTTGGGTTACTTTTATGTATAAATGCGGTGGCGACACACCCGTGTATTTGAGATTTAAAAGTGGTCTTAGGGATTAAAAGATCATTCTCTTTTTTGTTAATTTCGTGGCCGAATAGAATATATGTACGTAAAGTATTAAATAAATCCTTTGATTTTTGTAATTTCATCCTTTTAGGATCATTTTAGTTACTTTTCAGTTGGCAGTGTAGTGCAAATATTGCATAACGCTGCCGGCTACCAATTGTCGAATATAAATAGCGGATTAGATTAGCTTCCCCTAATTTTCATAAGACATTTGTGCTTTTAAAATTGTGGACCTAAAAAAAATTAATAAGCGTTTTAGAAATTGTGGAACTAATTTTTTGATTAGCGTTGCCCACCACTGGGTTTTAAGATGGAGTTGTGGAGTCATTTATTATTTTTATCTGCTGATACGTTAAGGTTTTTGATGACCTGGCTCATTTAGTGTTGAAGTGAATATGTTGCATTCCAGGATCCAGGATCCAGTGCAAATGGTGCTGATCAGGGACACTCGGAGGCTGGGAATTTGAAGTAGTACGTCTGAATACAAGATATCAACTTTTACAAATGTTTCTGAATCTGGAATTTTTTTCTAGCTGCAGAAGTCAATGTGTCACACGTGAAGAAACGAGAAATTGGCTCAGCTTGTGACTGCAGCAGACAGATTTACTCTGTGGGCTTTTAATTTAAATAGATACAGTACTATCTTCATTAAACCTTGCATTCCACAACAAAATTATTTGCTGATAGGATAATTAAGTGCTTAAAGAGCCATATTTAGAAACTGAAAGTTATGCACCATAACTCATGTTCCCTGAAGAAGGGAACGAGGTGCAATACAATTGCTATGGGAATCAGCGCCTTCGCGCGGTTACCTGAAGTAATACACTCACGCCTTTACGGCTACGGCGTCGCGCCAGAGGCCCCGCCCTCTGGACATTTAAGCGGCTGACGCCCGTCCATCTTTCTCTAAAAAATGCACTTCACCAAGCTTTCAGCATTGAAAGGGCCAGATGTGTTGCACCTTGTTCCCTTCTTCAGGGAACATAAGTTATGGTGCATAACTTTCAGTTCCCTTTCAGTCGCTCTCTCGGTGCAACACAATTGCTATGGGAACGTAATTCATTCACCTTGAAATGCTCAGCAAAATGCATGTGAGAACATCTGCCTTAATACGGCAGGCATTTCCCAGCCGCTCTCCACAAGGTATGTAGAAAGCACAGCCTAAGAAGAAAAATGCCACATGTAGAAACATCGTCCTGATGTTACCACTGGACACATAGATGAAAAAACCAGCTAGAGAAAACATAAGTGTCCTCTGCTAGTGTGATTACTCATTATCCCCCTTTTTCCCTGGAAATCTTGAGAAGCAGGAGGAAAAGAGCAAGGGACCCGTTACGCCACTGGCAATCAGATGGCAATGTGGAGGTAGAAAACCCAGTTCAAGCACAGGGTAACCTTCCAGGTCCCCAGGGGAAAAATTTATGTACAAGGGGCACGCACGAGTCCCTCATCTGCTTCTTGAACAGACAACTACTAGGACTGTTCTTACCATCCATCTTAACCAGAGGCTGGTTTCACTGGCAGTGCGTAGGGTGATGTTGGCGGGCGCCATATCAGGAGGAGCCGGCAGGGTCTGGATCTTTCTGGATGGCTGGCTGGGGGGACTCGTGCCGACGATGTTGACTTGACGCATCCGAAACCTAAAGTTTGGACAATGATGAAAGACTAAAAAGTAGGACTGTGTAATAATATCGATTTTGCTATATATATCAAATTTTTCTTTCCTTGAAAAAAAAAAAAATCATCTGCAAGTATCGTAACATCCAACTGTCACCCTGCTCACTCACTGCTTGCTTCGCCGGGAGAGTGATTAGGTCATCCAGCCACTAGTGTCGCTGTAGAGCATTTATGCCAAGTTACCCACCTAATTGATTTACACAGAAGAAGTGCGGGCAGTGTAATGGCGGCGAATATCGTTCCAGCACCCTCTTGCTTTAAAGCAGATGTGTGGGCGCACTTTGGCTTCAAAAAGAAGAAGGATAGCGACTTTATGGATAAAACTCTAGCGGTCTGCAAGCTGTGTCACACAAGTGTTAAAAACTCGGGAAATACCACCAATTTACGAGCCCACCTGAAACGCCACCACCCCGACAAGGTAATGCTAGCCGAGGAGCTACACCATGACCCAAAACAAACCGTGCTGGACAGTGATGGCAGGTTTCTCCATAAGTTACCAACTACTACCAACTACCAACTCTGAGGAGAATGTAGCTCACTTGGTCTGCAGAGTAGACTTTCTGTTTAGAGTTCACTTATTAGTCAGGGTCTATCTACAGGCCTTAAGCTGCTCTGCTAAGATGGGTGCATTTGAAGTTAAATGTTCTTCATTACTTGAATTATAGACTGTTTTGGAGAAGTCATATTACTGTTTACTTACCAAGCACTTAGAGTGAGTCCTTCAGATGTTAAGTGTCAAGGTTAAACAGGTTTCAAACTATTCAGAGCAGGGCACTTGGTGCACTTTACAGGTAGTCCCCGACCTACGAGCACATCGACATACGAGGTTCCGGACTTACGAGCTGACTAACGAATAGTAAAGTTGTACAGAACATACAGAAAATACAGCACTGGTATGTGTTTTTAGATGAAAGTGTGTTAGCTAACCGTTTGTAAACAAGTTTCTGAGCATGTTTATGAACTAGTATGTACGTTTGTGTTGAAAAACGAGTGTTCGTAGTAGCGCTAGCATAAATTTTCCGACTTACGACCGAAAATCCGGACTTACGAGCGACACGTGTTTCGTGTTCCGACATACGAATTTTCGTCTTACGAGATAGTCGTAGTAACGGAACTCGCTCGTAAGTCTGGGACTACCTGTATTTACTTTACAAATGCATGTAAGCTACAGTTTTTACTGTTTCAATTAAAAGAAACATGTTTTCTCTGTGGGGGGTACTCCGGGAGTATGGGGTACCAGGCCCTTTGATAAGGGCTGTTAGGTCCCTGTACGACCGGTGTCAGAGCTTGGTCCGCATTGCCGGCAGTAAGTCAGGCTCGTTTCCGGTGAGAGTTGGACTCCGCCAAGGTTGCCCTTTGTCACCGATTCTGTTCATAACTTTTATGGACAGAATTTCTAGGCGCAGCCAAGGTGTTGAGAGGATCCGTTTTGGTGGCCTTAGAATCGCTTCTCTGTTTTTTGCAGATGATGTGGTCCTACTGGCTTCATCAGTTCGTGATTTACAACTTTCACTGGAGCGGTTTGCAGCCGAGTGTGATGCGGCCGGGATGAGGATCAGTTCCTCCAAATCCGAGGCCATGGTCTTGAGCCGGAAAAGGGTAGCATGCCCTCTCCGGGTCGGGGAGGAGGTCCTGCCCCAAGTGGAGGAGTTTAAGTATCTCGGGATCTTGTTCACGAATGAGGGAAAACTGGAGCGTGAGATCGATAGGCGGATAGGTGCAGCGTCCGCAGTGAAGCGGGCGCTGTACCGGTCTGTCGTGGTGAAGAGAGAGCTGAGTCAAAAGGCAAAGCTCTCAATTTACCGATCGATCTACGTTCCCACCCTCATCTATGGTCATGAGCTTTGGGTTATGACCGAAAGAACAAGATCTCGGATACAAGCGGCTGAAATGAGTTTTCTCCGCAGGGTGGCTGGACTCTCCCTTAGAGATAGGGTGAGAAGCTCAGTCATCCGGGAGGGACTCGGAGTAGAGCCGCTGCTTCTCCACATCGAGAGGAGCCAGTTGAGGTGGCTCGGGCATCTGGTTAGGATGCCTCCTGGACGCCTCCCTGGTGAGGTGTTCCGGGCACGTCCCACCGGGAGGAGACCCAGAGGAAGACCCAGGACGCGCTGGAGGGACTATGTTTCTCGGCTGGCCTGGGAACGCCTTGGGATTCCCCCGGAGGAACTGCTCCAAGTGGCTGGGGAGAGGGAAGTCTGGGCCTCCCTACTTAGGCTGCTACCCCCGCGACCCGACCCCGGATAAGCGGAAGAAGATGGATGGATGGATGGATGGATGGATGTTTTCTCACCACTTCTTTGATTCATTTTGTCCAGCTGTCGACTTTAAGTCTGTGTCCATGTCCAACCAGAGCCAGGTATTGTGTAGTTGGTGCTTTTAATCAGTTTTCAGTTAAATTAATTCAATCCAAGTCTATAACAGTCACAAAATGTCACCAATATCACTCTGTCCCTCGAAAATCTTTCAGAAAATTGCAAAAGTGTATTGAATTGTATCGTTTGCTGAATATCGCAATATATATTGTATCGTGAGCAGAATATTGTGTATCGTATCGTGAGGTTATTGTATCACTACAGCCCTACTAAAAAGCAACTTTTTGAACAGGCCTTCCAAATCAGTTCTGCAATGTTTGCATGTCTGAGGAGGCTTTATTGCATCTGAGCGAGATCAGAGGAGCTGAATATGAACACATTATAAACACGCTGAGCAAAGTCTGTCTGTGTTACAGCCTGAATATAAAACTTTTTTTTTTTTTTGCATTTAGCTGTAGTGAAAAGTGGCAGCACTGATGTTGGAATGAGAAGAAGTCCAGTTGGCGTGGGTCTTCGGGGATCGGCTCGACGAATCGGCCGATTTAAATGTGATTAGAAAACGCCAGCAGAGAGCTTGAACAGGAAAAGGATCATAACAAGGGCTGAAAAATCATTTGAAAACCAAATAAAGCCAACAAAACTCATACTGACATGAAAGGAAAACAAAATGAGGAATAGTTCTTTGAAATGCTTAAACTAGCTGAGATAAAGGTGTACATGCTCACCTTAATTATTGTTTTTGTCACATGCTGCACACGCTTAATGTGAGGAACGTATGATCAAGAGCTGCTTACTATTTTATCACTATATCAATGCAAACAGAACTGTTCAAAGTAATTTTGATGCATTTAGTTGATCTACTGGGGTGTTTTGAGTGTTTTTCACGTTAAGCGAAACAAGAGTTTGAGTATTATCGATAAAATGCCCTCTCTTTTTATAAACTGAAAGCAATTACACAAAGATTAATTACAGTATCCTTCCCATGACAGATTAAAAACTTCTTCACAAAATTCAGCCAAATCAACAATGCGCTTTGTCAAACGGGAATCATCGTCCAAGTCCTTCATAAAGACTGAAACGTTCATCATCGTTGAAAATTGAAAAAAAGCTGTTTTCTTTAGAAAGCCATTTTAAAAAGTCTGGAGCAGCTCTAACGCATGAAACTCAGACCGACCTTTGTGAGATCGATGGAAAGAATGACAAGTATGGAGACGACTTGTTAAGTTTCACGATGCGAATAACAGAACCCCATCTGCAAAACATCTGGAGGGAGAACGGTGGAGCCTGCATGCAGGGCTTCTAACAGGTCATTGAGTTGTGGCAGAAGACAGAAGCAGCTTGTTGAATTGTGAATTGTATAGCTACAGGATGCTTTGGTTGATTGGACCTATTTTCTTATGGACAATGACCCAAAACATGCCACAAAATAAACTCAGGAAGTGTGTGTTGGAATTTTTGTTTTAGCTTATCTCCATTGGCTCCCTGTCAAATTCAGAATATAATTTCAAATCTTACTTCTAACCTACAAAGCTCTCAACAACCTAGCTCCATCTTATATTGCAGATCTTTTTGTTCCATACTTTCATAACAGAGCACTTTGCTCTCAGACTGCAGGTTTACTTGTGGTTCCTAGAGTTTCCAGAAGTAGAATGGGAGGAAGATCTTTCAGTTCTCAGGCTCCTCTCTTGCGGAACCAACTTCCAGATTCTGTCCGTGAAGCTGACACATTGTCCAGTTTTAAGACTTTCCTTTTTGATAAATCCTATAGTTAGGGTTGGGTCAACTATCCCTTTGATATGCTGCTATAAGCTTAGATGGCTGGAGGACAAATTGACCACATTTCTTTACTTGATCTACCCGTTTGTATTTGTAATTAGTAGGTAGTCCCCGACTTACGAACAAGTTCCATTCCTACGCCCGTTCGTAACACGAAAATCGCCATAAGTCGAAAATATGTCCAAACGGCACCTCATACATCCAAAGGGCACCTCATACATTCAAGTACCTCATACGTACAGTACTGTATTTTTCCAAGCACTTAGCCTATCCTAACACATTACAGTACATAATTATCAAAAACCACATACATTTGGAGCCATAATGAAGGGAAAAAATAGTTAATTTCTTACTGGGAGCTGATCATTTCTTCCTCCGTCTGTTAGCATGTTAGCTCGTGCACCTCCGAGCTCTGCAGCTTGCTTCACGAGGTCCACAGCGTCAACGTCTGTTAGCATGTTAGCTCATTGCTAGCATGTTAGCTCGTTACTCAGCTGTTCTCCGCTACTCCTGTATTTCCACGCGCGGTCCAAAGGTCTGCCTGCTCTGTAAGTTTCCACTGAGCGCGTCAGTGGAAACCCCCTCCTGTTCGTTTCCAGCTCCCCCCTTCCCTCCTGTGTTTCAAGCTCCCCTAAGTTTCGTTTCGGTACTGTATTTTCTGCTGAAAAGGTGCAGAAACGGCGTAACTCGAACAATGCTTTTCAACAATGCTTTTCAACCCTAACCGACTTAAGTGATCATTTACCAGTTTTCACAATCTATAAAAATGATCAAAGTATCACAGAAGCAGTTAAAACAAAGAAAAAGATCATAAACACATCAAAAAAGGTTTTGGAAAAATTAAAAGAGGATCTAGATAAACAAGACTGGAATGAAGTGTATGTTGATGATGTGAACAGATCATATGATGAGTTTATGAATATCCTGGAAACTCTGTATGAAAAGAATTGTGTACAAACAAACTATACAAAGAGAAATATCGTTGACCAACCATGGATGACAAAAGGGTTGAGAAATGCTTGTAAAAAAAAGAATTATTTGTATTCATGTTTCTTGAAATTGCGAAGTCAGAGCGCTGAAGAAAAATATAAAAAGTATAAAAATAAATTAGTAGGGATTATAAGGAAACATAAGAAAGAATATTATAGTAAATTATTAGATAAAAGTAATGGTGATATGAAAGCAACATGGCGAGTAATGAATAGTGTCCTGAAGAATCATAAAGCAAAATCTGGTATTTCAAAATATTTTGTAAAAGACAACGATGAAATTCATGATGAAAATGAAATTGTAAATGGATTTAATCAATATTTTGTGAATGTTGGATCAAGCCTTGCAGCTAAGATACCAAAAGTAGATAAAAATGTGATCCACTCAATTACAGGTTGTGCAAATAGTATTTTTCTAAATGGAACTAACAAAGAGGAAATAATGAATGTAGTAAAACATCTTACAGACAAGAGATCGAAAGACTGGGTGGACATGGATATGATGTTTGTGAAGGACATAATGAGCCATGTTATTGAGCCGTTCACATACATATGTAACTTATCATTTTCAACAGGAATATTTCCAGATAATATGAAAGTAGCTAAGGTCGTTCCTCTTTTTAAAAATGGTGATAAATGTGTATTCAACAATTATAGACCTATATCCTTGTTACCACAGTTTTCAAAAATTCTTGAAAAACTATTTGTAAACAGACTAGACCAATTTATAGATAAACAAAATATTCTAAGCAACAGTCAGTATGGGTTTAGATCAAAAAACTCTACATCAATGGCTCTCATGGAATTAATGGAACAAATAACTACTGCTGTCGATCAAAAACAATATTGTATCAGTATTTTTGTTGATTTAAAAAAAGCATTCGATACTATTGATCACACCATTCTCCTAGAAAAACTGAACAAATATGGTATTAGAGGACCAGCATTACAGTGGGTATCTAGCTACTTAAAAGATAGAAAACAATTTGTACAAATAAATGATGTAAGATCTGACCTCTGTAATATCACATGTGGAGTTCCCCAAGGCTCTGTACTTGGACCAAAGCTTTTTATTTTATATGTGAATGACTTGGTAAATGTGTCAGGACTCCTTAAATGTGTACTTTTTGCTGATGATACCACTTTTTTCTGTTTAGGGGAAGATATAGAACAAATGTTGGAATTGATAAAGACAGAATTTGTCAAGATACAAACTTGGTTTAAAATAAATAAATTATCATTAAATCTAGAAAAAACTAATTACATGATATTCGGTAATAAAAAGAAAACTGTTGATGTTCCACTCAAAATTGAGGATGTTGAGATTTGTAGAGTGAATGAGGTGAAGTTTTTGGGTGTTATCATTGATGACAAACTGACATGGAAACAACACATAAATTCTGTAAGAATAAAAATAGCTAGATCGATAGCAGTACTGTACAAAGTCAGAGACCTATTGAATGATAAAGCTCTGTATTTGTTGTATAACACAATCATTGTTCCACACTTAATCTATTGTATTGATGTTTGGGGGAAAGCGTGTAAAACAATCACAAAGCCTATTTTTGTATTACAGAAAAGAGCTGTAAGAATTATCACTAGAAAGCATTACCGTCATCCATCAAGTACATTATTTTATCAACTAAAGTTATTGAAGTTCCATGATTTGGTAGACTATAATATTTTATCAGTTATGTATAGAGCTCAAAATAATACATTACCTTTAAATATCCAAATGCACTTTGTTAAAAGACAAAGTTGTTATAATCTTAAGGGGACAGAGTTGTTTGTAAAACCACAATTCAGAACCAGTTTGAAGGGACGTTCTACCTCAATCCAGGGAATTAGATTATGGAATGGCTTGGAGAATGTAGTTAAAAATGCCAAGTCAATGTTTACATTTAAAAAATGATCAAAACAAATGTGTTAAAAAAAAATGAAATAGCGTAATGTGTATTGTATTAGTTAGAAAATTAGAAAGAGTTAGTCATTTTGTACTGTTGGCTGAAGATTATTATTGTTTAATCTGATTGTTGGAAAAAGTTGGTTGAAGATTATTATTGTTTACATGGTTGATTATTGTTGTTTAATCTGATTGTTGGAAGTAAGGGGCAGATATAATAAGATTTATTCTTCTTTCTGCTACCTTTCATTTTTTTACATTTTGTACACAATCATTTATGAGATTGTCTTGTATTGTTTCTTTTGTAAAAAAATGAACAAATTTAATAAACATAAACATAAACAATGGGAGCGCGTTCGTAAAGTCGAATCGTCGTAAGTCGAGACCGCCGTAAGTCGAGGACTACCTGTATTCCTATCTTAACGTGTGTTTTTTTTTAATATATATTTTTTTACTTTCCTCCCATAGAAAGTTCACCTGGACCTGTCATTCTGTGTTTGTTTGTTTCTCCTTCCTGTTCCTCTCGACCCCCAGCCGGTCAAAGCAGATGACCACTCATCCTGAGCCTGGTTCTGCTGGAGGTTTCTTCCTGTTAAAAGGGAGTTTTTCCTTTCCACTGTTGCCGATGTGCTTGCTCAGGATGGGAGAGTGTGACGAAATGACGATTCAACGCATCTGCTGCCTTCCTTAGAGACATTTTACCAATTGGCGTTTTTAATGTTTGTGAATGTTTCTGTTCAGCGCCCAGAGAGGACTTCTGTTGTGACTTGGCACTTTATAAATAAACTGGATTAAAATAGAAATTGAGCTGGTTCTAAGCTGGTTACCTGTAAAAGGTGTATGGGTTGAGACCAGGCACATCTAAGGAGCGAGCCTCAGGCTCATTGAACACCTGGTGGACAATCACCCAGTCCTCATTTTCTCCTATAACCCCCACCTGCAAGCACGACAGCAAAGAGCAGCAAGTAAGTGCAAACTCTGCAAATCTCTGAGGAAATCTAATTTATATTCATGCCAGAAAAAAACAAACAGTTTAGACAATTTGTACATCGGCTCTGAACAGAAGCTGGCTCACCTGGGCCTCCACCAGCCAACGGGAGATCGAAGTTTTGCCGTCGTAGCCAGGCTTGAACTGCAGGATGATGGAACGTGGGCCAGTGTTGGTAATTGCAATGTTGGTTGGAGGACCAGGAAGTTCTGTGATGGAGCACAGTGTCAGAACCATCAGATGAATCACAGGCCTAGCGTTACTTAAATGAATGCATATCACCCACAGCATTTCTGGGCATTGTTCAAGTTAAATTCTGCAAATGACCTGAGGTGTGATCACATATATTAGTATTTAAAGTTAATCAGCTGTAAGTGCACATGCAGTGATTACATTCCGAGAGTTTCAATAAAGTCTCTTCAGGAACTCATCAGATATTTTGCCAACAGACAGACTCGGTAGACTTGAAACGTTAATGGCAGGGTTGTATAAACAGATCTTTTATGTTTAGTTAGCTCTCAGACTATGTGTTGGGAATAACTTTCAGCTACTACTACACCAAATACAGTATTTTCTGGTGTATAGGTCGCACCTGTGTATAGGTCGCATTGTCCAATTATCACCAATAGATTGGAAAAATCCCTAGATAGGTCGCACTGGTGTATAGGTCGCACCTACGTTTAGCTCTGCTGCAAATGTCTGCCACAGGAGCGCACAGCAAGGCTTTTAAGAAGATTAACACTTAAAAACAATTATTTGTTTGATAAAAATTATAGCAAATATATGTCTGAGCTGAACTTTTCCTTAATAAATGAACGTAATTGTGAAATGAGCTGGATTTAAAAATTTGTTTCACCGAAAGTGATAACAAGCCATATATAGGTCGCACCTGAGTATAGGTCGCAGGCCTTGAAAAAAAAACATAAAAAGGTGTGACCTATACACCGGAAAATACGGTAGTAGCTCAATATCTGTAAAGCAGGCTGACTTATGGTGGTTTGTGTGTTTGATTTACGTATTCGGGCTGCGGTTACGTCGTATTGTTTTACATTATTAGTGTTTAGCGTATATCTTAGATCTTTATATACTGTTTCTTTTTATGCTTTATATTTTTGCTATTTTGGGTGTAACCGGGACCATACCACATGTGACGCAAATGACAAACTTGACTTGAAATTGATATTAGCTGTAATTATTTATCCAATTATTCCAACAAAGCTCAGTCAGGCCATCTGGACAGTTTCTTTTCTTCTTTTTTTATTTTTACGCTTCGTCGTCCATCCAAAGAACTTCATTAGTCTGAGGAGCCACAACAAACCGAGTCCCACAAGCAGCACACTCACTTCTGGGGCCCGCCCTCTCTCTCATCAACTCCCCTGGGGCAGCCATAGCCAAAGTGGTTCAAAATATCAAAATCCATGCTCAATAATCCAAGTAAAACATCTGAGATTGTTGTGGCTCCTCGGACTGATGAAGTCCTTTGGATGAAGAATGAAACGTCTCAGCAAAAAACAAAACAAAAAAAAAAACCCGTCCAGATGGCCTAACAGAACTTTGTTGGATTTTTTTAAAACCTGGATTATTGAGCATGAATCTCGACATCCATCGATTACTTCCTGGTGAAAAATAATAAATAATAATAATAATATATAAAGTAAATTATTGTTTTACTAACTGAAGAATGTTATTGTTTTAATTTTGTTTATGAGAAAAAAGGAGCAGATATTATAAGAATTATTTTCTTCTCTCTGCTACCTTTCATTTCATTGTACTGTATTGGTTTTCTTTTCTTGTTGTTGTTGTTGTAAATATAATTGTTGTAAATATAATTTTTTTTTAGGATGTGAAATGAATAAAGAATTATTATTATTATTATTATTAAATCCTGTTGTGGACATAACTTCTCTTTTTGCCTCTCACACAGGATGACCTTTGGATGTTATGGGGGGAAAACAACATCTACCACAGTGTCCTCTTGTGGCCGTACAGATACTGCTCGTCTCTCTTCCTCTCCACTTAAGAGAAGACATCGTTTGATTTGGAGCGAGACGCTTTTACACACAGCACCCAGACGGAGACAAAGCCATGAATGTCAATTACTGTGCACACCCGTTATCAGGAGATTCAATTCGATCTGATATCCTCCTTGTTTACACTTCAGCTGAATAAACAGGAAGGGTGGATTACTGACGGGTAAGCCTGGACGGGGAAGCAAATCTGGAAAACTCAGGGAACAGCAGGGGACATTTGTGTGCATGAATTTAAAAGTTTTGTGTTTCGCTGTGTCTGGTCGGTGATAAAATCACAAAAAATGACTCCTTCTTATTTCTATCCATCATGATTTCCTCTAGATAAACATAAAACCTGCGATGCCATATTGAAGCAGAATATAGCCTCCATAAATCCTAGTGGAAGACATTAATGTCAAACAGTGGCACACTGGAGTGGCCTGATATTAAAAAGATATAATCACTCCCCTGGGCATGCTAAGCTATTTCCCACCCCCCAAGATTGCTCAAATATGAGTATATTTAGTCCTAATGAAATGAAGATTTTATATCTCGTGGTAAAATAACCACCTCGATATTATTTGCGTGACGAATAATCGAGGCCGCTTTTAGCTCCATCGTTACAGAACAGTCGCACAGGCGGTTTCTTTACACACATACAATGGGAATAATTGCCATTCTGGGAACTAACTGCTGCGCTGAACCCTGCTCTCAATACAACAGCCTGTCATTTCACAGGTTTCACAGATGTCTGAATGCAGTTCCGGGAATTGCCATTGGCATTGTGTTCCCGTTGTAAGAGTTTGCAAATATGAAATCATTAAAGACAGTAATTGTCCTTAATGCTCCCTTGGGAGCTATTATTGTGTGTTTGTGGGGCAGGTATGGGATTTATTTTTCTTTTGGGGGCGGCGATGTCCCAAATGAGGTGACTGGAATTACATTTTATTGCATTTTTGGTGCCAGACGGCACAATATTCATTCATAAAGTTCAGTAAATCACCACAAATGGATAATGGAATAGTTCCAAGGTGTTGATTTATAAATTCTGCCTTGTGAAAATAATCGAGCTTAGTTAGAATTTCTGTTGAACAAGAATAACATACAATTTTTTTCTTGGCTTCAAAGTTGACCCACTGTCATGAAAAGTCTGCATCAGTGCTAGTCGACACAATTGCTCAGGGGGGGCCACAGGTTCTGAAAGCCAGCAGCTCAGGGGGCCGGACATCCAGCAATTCAAGTAATTACGTAAATAAACAAAGTACAGTAGTACTGTATTTTTTGGACTATAAGGCGCATTAATCGAAACAAAACAGTGAGATAAGGCAAACTTTATTCAACTCATTCATAATAACCACATAAAATCGGTTTGAGGTCAGTAACCAGAATTCATACGTAAGGCGCACCGGAATACAAGGCTCACTGTTGATTTTTGAGAAAAATAAAGGATTTTAAGTGCGCCATATAGTCTGAAAAATACGGTAAAATGATATGTTACCTTTTAAATTTGTTTGTTGTTTGTTTTATTGCATTGAATCATAAATGCAATAAACAGAACACCCCCACAAAATATATATTTTTTATTTTATGAAGTCATAGGTAGGCCAGATTGAAGTCACCAGTTGAATAGCCCTGGTCTACATTAAATAAAGCCTAAGCCTATTTTTCATTTTACAGCAAAGAGCTATAAGAATTATTACAAGAAAGCATTACTATCATCCATTAAATAGTTTATTTTATCAATTGAAATTATTGAAATTTTATGATTTTGTTGACTAAAATGGTACAGGCTCTATTCAACCTCTGCTCGACTGCCTGGCTGACATCAGGGACTGGATGGCTTTAAATTTCTTAAGCTTCAATGATAAGAAGTCTGAAGCCATATTGTTCCTTCCCAATGACACAACCTCAAACCACTGCATTGACCTGTCTGCTCTACCCCTGTCCGAAAAACAAAAAGTCACAAATCTGGGAGTGATAATGGATCCTTCCATGAAACTCAACAGTCATGTAAACATGATCGTCAAATCCTGTTTTTTCCAGCTGAGGCGTCTGTCTAAGCTGAAGCCCATATTATCCAAAAACAACCTGGAGACAGTGATTCACGCATTCATTACATCTAGGCTTGATTACTGCAATTCACTTCTGTTTGGCGTCAGTCAAGCCACCATTGCACGATTACAACTGGTTCAGAACGCAGCTGCCCGATTTTTAACCAGCACACGCAAAAGAGAGCACATTACACCAGTCTTGGCCTCCCTTCACTGGCTACCGGTTCATCTTCGAATCCAATTCAAAATTCTCATGTATGTCTACAAATCGCTGAACAGTCTCGCCCCCGCCTATCTCTCGGATCTGATACACCCATATGTCCCTCCACGTGCTTTGAGGTCAGAGGATCAGGTACTCTTAATAGTTCCAGAAACTCGCCTTAAGCGCAGGGGTGACAGGGCGTTCTCTGTAGCAGGCCCAAGACTCTGGAACGAGTTACCGCTGCTCATCAAACAGGCCCCCTCCCTCTCAGTTTTCAAATCCCGGTTAAAAACTCACTACTACTCCATCGCTTTCAATGCCAGCTGATTTGTATTGGATCGTTTTATTTATGATCTGCAATGTTTTTATGTTTTTCGTGTTGTACTTCATTGTCTGTGTTGCCTGTTGCGTGTTTGTTTGTCCAGCACTTTGGTGTGGACTTGTTCCTGTTGAAAGTGCTTTATAAATAAAATGGTATGGTATGGTATGGTATGGTACAATATTCTTTTAGTATTGTTTAAAGCTCAGAACTACACGCTACCTTCAAACATTCTAATGCATTTTGTAAAAAGGAAAAGTACTTATAATCTTAAGGGAATGGACATTTTTGTAAAGCCACAGTACAGTACAGGACTAGTTTGAAGGGTCGATCTACTTTAATTCAGGGAATAAGTCTGTGGAGTGGTTTGGAAAATGATGTTAAAATAGTAAAGTCAATGTTTATGTTCAAGAAAATGATAAAGACTGAATTTTTTAAAAGATACATATAAATTAGTTTATCTCAAATGTACTATACAGTATATATATGGAAAATTGTGATTAGTTATTTGTTAGGTTATATTATTCATAGATGATTGTTGTTTGAATTGATTGTTTGAGTTAAATTTTGTTTCAAAGAAGGGGCAGATATGATAATATTTTTTCGTCTTCTGCTACCTTTCATTTTATGTATTGTTTACTCTTATCATGTGGTTTGTAAATTGTTTTTGTGTTTTAAATATGAAATGCGTAAAAAAATAGAGTATGCTAAGTTTTAAGGAAAATGAGAAGCAATAAAAACAATATTTTACATTTAATATATCATCTTGAGGGTCAAATAAGATATTAATAAGGGCCAGATTTGGCCCTCAGGTCTTGAGTCCAACATGTGATGAAAGAAGAGGAAAATTACACAAAGGACATAAACACTAAGGTGACGTTAAAATCTAAGAGCTTAACGTGACACTAAATACTTTCTTTTGCAATGAGAAGATGATTTTCACCAACAGCTTAGCTTGTTTTAATTACCGGTAGTGCCAAATGAAGCCTGTGTTCATTTTGTACAACACGTCAGTGTCACTCTGAGCAAACGTCTGTAAAAGCACAACCTCAGGATCCCTCCAAAACTTGAAAACAAAACCATACTGAGAACAGTTTTATCGCGCGAGGCTATCTAACAAACTAGAACAAACCAGCGATGAGAAATTTGAAACAAGACGCTCGGAGGTCAATGACATGCGCAGCGGAGTTGCATGAGCATTAATAAATCACTTCATGAAAAAGAAGAGAAGCGTGTTTATTAAACCCAAGTTATGCAGATGATTCTGAAGAGTCGTAGAACTCAGACAAGTGAGTGTGAGAGTTATATATTTAGTAATATTGCAAACAACTTAAAGATATTTCAGTGGGATGGATCATTCACAGTTAAAACTCATTTCAGCTCATTTGTAGAGGGAGCAAACTTAACCCTGGTGACCCTTTTAGCTCTGATGCACCATGTGACCTTTCCCTCCAGATATTGTAATTTGATCACTGCTTTAGCATTTTAAAACAGTTATTTAGAAAATCTTTGCACACAAATCGAAGAGTAAAGTGTTAAATTATTTAAAGCCCTGTTGTTCGCCCGTCACCCAGCACACTTCATGTCAGAGTGTCAAACTACTGTATGTGTATAAAAATTACAATCCAGAAAAAACTATAATTTTTTTATTAATAACAATTTACTTTCTAATGTTTCATCAACAAAGTTGTTAGGTGTCTATATTGATGAGAAACTTTGTTTTAAGAATCACTGTGAATCAGTGTAGATTTCTAAATCTTTAGGTATTATTAAAAAAAGGTTAAACCATATTTAAAAACAAGTACTTTACATGTATTGACTTTGTACAATAGTTTAATTCATCCCCATTTTTCATACTGTACTTTAATTTGGGCTAGTACCTATCCTTCTTACTTGCAGTCAATTCATAAACTTCAAAAGTCTTTTGTAAGAATTGTCACTAACTCTCCGTATTTGCTCCATCCACACCTCTTTAAAAAAGTAGAAATTCTTACAATCTATGATGTGAATAAGTATCAAACAGGAATCCTGATGTATAAAGTTATATGTATTCCACTTTCTTTACCTAAATATTTTCATAATTTCTTTTGAGTTTAATTCTTATTATTATTCATACTCTACAAGAAGGAGGTATGATTTACATATCCCCTTCTGTAGAACCACTGTTGCTGAATTTTCATTCATGCATCAGTGTGTTGTGCTGTGGAACAGTTTAAAACAATTAAGTGAATCATGTACAACATTATCTGTATTTAAAAGAAAGTTTAAACAAACATAATAGATTTTCTAACACATTAGTTTTTTTTATATATAATTTTAATATTGTTTGACAATTTAAATTTATTTAATATCAATTATCTTTTGCTTTGGTATGTAATTGTGTGTGATATGATTTTCTTCTTTATTTTTTTAGAAGGGGGGGATGCTCTTGTAAGCCCAATTAGGGTTTTTATGACCTCTCCTGCACATTTTTTTTAACTTTTCTTTTATGTGTGTTGTTTCTTTTTGTGCAAACAATAAAACAAACAAAACAAAACAAACAAACAAACTGTGACAACTTTAAGGTGAGAAGAAACAGAGTTACAGCCGTTTTGGTATGACGTTGTGCATGCTCCCGTGCAATTACTGCAATATCATAAAATGTGTGTGTTCTTGAAGAATGTGTTGAGGACGACTCTCAGCTACTACCACACCAAATCTTTGCTCAGTAGCTGTAAATCTGACTGAGCTAGAAGTATTTTTGTTTGCAAACGTCGATTAGCTGTGGCGGCCATCTTGAATTGGGGCGACTCCAGTAGTTAATCAGTTGTAGTTGTACATCCAGTGATTACCTTCTGAAAATTTCATTAAAACCCAAGCAATGCTTCATGAAATATTTTGCTAACAGACAAACACACAGACACTGGCAATCATATTATTGTGTCATCTGACAATTTTTGTCAAACAGCAACTATACGGAACAAACACTAAATAAAAGACCATTAAAAAGATTCACATTAATGCAACAGTGCCCTCCTCAACACTTTCATTTCTGACTGATGGTAACTTGTTGTAGATCATGACGTCTCATGTCATAATCTCTCAGACTTTGTTTTTTCAGTTCACACCATTGGTTGGTTCACTAACTATCTCTCAGACTGGAGGCAATGTGTTCAACACAATTGTACTTCCTCCAGTCAACAATGGTGTACCACAAGGCTCAGTCTTAGGACCCACCCTCTTTACAATCTACATACTGTAGGTAATGTAGGTCAGAGCATCTCTGATGCATAATTACATTTCTTTGCTGATGACACAGTTGTTTATTGTCGAGCTAATACAGTTGCTAAGGCTTTCCAGCTTTTGCAATCCACTGTTGACATCATCCAGTTAGATTTCTTCCATCTCAAACTTGTCCTAAACGCCAACAAAACCAAAGGGATGCTGTTTTCAAACAGGAGGTCGATCCCAGCAGTTCTTCCTTCGACTTTATCCTCTAATGGTGTCCCTATTGATTTTGTCGATTCCTACAAATATTTGGGTATCTTGGTCGATTCGCTTCTCTTTTTTAAGCCCCATGTGGAAAACTTGGTAAAGAAACTGAAAGTTAAACTGGGTTTCTTTTTCAGAAATAGATCCTGTCTAAGTCTGTTAGGAGACACCTTGTAACTGTGACTTTCCTTCCCTCCATTGACTACGCTTACATGAACGCCCCTACAAGCACCCTGCAGATGTTGGACACTGTCTATCATGGTGTATGTATCAACAACCTTGCTGTTCTTTGTTACATTTATTTCAATACCATTTTATTTTCACTTCTTATTCTCAAATTCTATGCATCATTTTATGATTGTCTATTGTTGTCTTTGTAGTCCACTGTTGTCATCACTCTGTTAAAATAAGGTCTCTTGTAAATGAGTCCCTGAGGCTCAATGGGATTAACCTGAATAAATAAAGATTGAATGAACTGACCTGGTGGGACTCCTGAGGAAATTGTGGAGGACGATAGTTGGCCCTGGCCCTTGGAGGTCATTCCTGCCACCTCGATGGTGTAGGTGGTGAGAGCGGTGAGCCCCGTGACCCTGTACTCCAGGGTGACGTTGGGCAGGTAGTGGGTGACTCTGGTGTTCGTCCGGTTGAACTCCTCCCACGAGATGCGATAACCTGAGGAGCAGCAGTGATTGAGTTACCGGAACGAACCGAGGATCCTCTCAGAGGAAATTCTTCAGTAGTTTTACAACAATAGCAACTCGGCTCGACGCTGTGGGGAAAGCTAACAGAAATATTAAATTAACTTCATCAAAAATTGAATATAGCAAATCTAATCAGCCAGTGATTACACTTCACTGCACTCACACATCCTCTACACACTTCCACAGACACACACATAAATG